>CAJVGC010000591.1:7796168-7991959 GCA_910822075.1 Senecio squalidus | reverse complement strand
CCTATTTGAATTATGTAATCCGGTTTGCGTTCAGACTTTTACTATCAAGTTAAATTTACATGATTATATCCTAAGTTTAAAGCGTTCAGACTTCGCAACATATAACAGTTGCGAACTCGGACAAAAACCGTTTTGCTTAAATGCAAAACTCTTTTCACAAAGAGTCTAAAGTTTTTGATACTCGTCGAGTCTAAAGTTAAATAATCTCGACCGAGTCTAAAGTTTAATAATCTCATTGAGTCAAAGTTTAAATAATCTCAAGTGAGTATAAAGCGTCCAATATGATAAAAACCTAAATTTTTGATCGTGACTTCGAAACTTTTCTTTTTAAGTTTTTAGGATTTGTATAGTTCCACAAATAATAAAAATAAGAAAAACATAAAAAGAGGGGGAGAAAGTTTGTGAAAACATTAGGAAATGATAGTACATCGCGGATTTTAAAATTTAGAATCACAAGTTTTTGTTCGATGTATTAGTAGGTACGGCCAATATCATATAAACAATTTTCCGAACCTGTTTCTAATGGGTAACACGGTTAAGTTTGTTCATCTCAGTGATAAGCTGAAAACTTTCGGTGTACCTGGAATCTGTCACCATAGGATTATATATATATAAATAAGTATCTGAGAGTAATAGAAAAAGCGAGGAAAAGAAAAATTGAGAGAAAATCAAAAAATATAATAAACCGTTTTTTCTAAAACTCAAAGAGTTTTTATTAATAACTCCTAAACACCTTGAGGCGCTCCTGGATTCTATAAAAATCATAGTGGCCGTGCGGTTAGTATAAAGGTTGAGGAGTTAAGTAAAACTCGTATCCTTGAGGCGCCCCTGGATTCTATAAGGTTGCGAAATCATAGTTTCCGTGCGGTTAGTATAAAGGGGAGAGTAGAGTCAAATAAGAATTCCGTAACTCTTGATGCTAACTTGATAAACGGCAAAGACAGAGGGAGGAGTTCACGAGTCTATAAAGCTTTTAAGCTCAAAAAAATTAAAAAAAAATATATAAATAAAAAAAAAAAATAAAAAAAAAAATAAAAAAAAAAAAAAACAAAAAGCTTCTCTACTTATGAAAAATGCACAAAGTGCTTAAAATCAATACTATAAGTATGCATTTTCAATACTTAGAGTAGTTAACTAAATAGGAATAAGGTGACGGGTTTCCTAAATAAATACTGGAAGTTTGATGACGCTTTGAGGGGAGTTCGAACTTAGTTAAGTGTAAATATAAGTGGGATCCATATAAACAGTTGTAACATAAAAGATTTTTTATATGATATATATGTTGTATTTAAGAGGACAAGTATACTAATAATCGGCTGATTCTTGTGATTCGACTTCTGCGATATGATCCTAAAAGCAAACTAATCCCTATCCAAAAAGATTTGCTCTTTGTAGGTTGCTAAAGTAGTGTGAATAGCTTATAGTTAAAAACCACAAAAAGAGTTTCGGTCTTAGGTTAAGAAAACAAACAAAAATCAAAAATATTTTATTTCTGCGTTTATTTTCTTCGTTGTCACGTATCGCTTATGGTTAAAAAGGTTTTATCACGTGTTTTCTGAAAAATGAGAAATTTTGTCAGTTTAAAGAACAAAAACACGTATTTGGTCAGTTTTATCTTTGTAAGCCAGGTCTTATAAAGTTAAGGATCGGATCTTGAAGAGTTTAGCACTTCTTGGAAGTCAAGGACTCGAAGCTGATTTTCATGGAGCCGCGTTGCTTAATGATGAAGATTAGCTGTTAGAAAGATTCGCAAGTTATCGAACTTTACACCGTACAAGTCTCTTGAAGTATAAAGGACTGACTCTCGATCTCTCGACACCAAAAGTTCAAGACAATTTTGAAGAATACAAGCTACATCCAAGGGGGAGTTTGTTGGAGCATTATTGTCTGTATTTGTATTCATTAGAACGTGTCGTAGAGTTAGTATGTAATTAGATCGAGTTGTAAAGTCCAAACGCATTTACGAGAAAGTTACGTTCAAGTAACAGAGTTACATTCACGTAACTCGTAAGTTACGTGCACGTAACTCATGAGTTACGTGCACGTAACTCTCTTCCAAGAGTTACGTGAACGTAACTCTCCTAGGGTTTCGGGCCACTATAAATAGCAGCCTCGAAATCATAAATGCGTGTTGTTGAACAGTAAAAGTGCAGTCACATCAGAGAGAGTTACGTGAGCTAGGTTTAGATCACGTAATTGCTAGTTCTTGAGTGTTAAAGTGTTGTAATCGTTTGTATTGATTCTATTCGTGTTTGTAAACATTCACGTAAGCTTAATAGAATCATTCATTTGGTTATATCTCTTGTTCTTCACCATTTACTTACTTAAACTTGTTATTCCGCAATTAGTTTAAGATAGGATTCAAAGGAGGTCCGAGATTAGGCGACCAACAACTTGAACGTATCCCCTTGCTTCTTGTCTCCAGTTCGATTGATATTCACAGCAACCTGTTAACTGACGGAAGCTCAATAACTGAAAGAAACCACATAAAATTTAAAGAAAATCAATAGGCACAGTGACCAAAATTCGTATCCCCAATTCATATCACAATGGTCTCTGGAATCTTATAGGGATATTCCTCAAGCATTGGCCAGTCTCACAGAAACAGAACATTAGAGTACCGAGATATATCATAAGAACATTAGAGTCCCGAGATATATCATAATATACAGTTATACATCTGCAAAAATTAAGCAACTGCTTATCACCAAAGAGATATAAGTACGAAAAGGCCTATGATATTGAATATAAGAAACATGCGAATATCGGTATATGTGGTAGGTTCCTTGTCTATAAGAAGCATGCGATACTAGAAACGATGAATCACAATCAAAAAGAGCAACAAATAATTTCACATTATACCTCAACAACACTCTACAATCCAATACTTACATAAACCTATCATTACTGACTTCTTAAAAGTATAAAACTAGCTTAAGACAAGCAGTAATTCCGCCAATCGATCGCCGAATCTATACATAACTATAACTATAACTACAACCGCCACAAGGAATCAAGCAACCAGCAAGTATTACAGCTATTGAATCTAACAAAATTACAACAACAATCACGAGATATTAGCGAGTTTTACAATTTCAGTAACTCATTTAGGTTGAAGGAAACAAACGCAAAAATAATCAATAACAGAAATCACCAACAGAATTGAGTGAAGAAGAGAATCATCAAACTTAACCATGGTGAAATGTTGCTTAACCATACCGTAGGGTTCATCAAACTTAACCATGAAATGTTGCTTAACCATACCGTAGGGTGAAATTATAAACCACGGTTAATGTAGATGGATTTAACCATGGTGAAATGTTGGTTAACTAATAACCATACCGTCGAGTGAAATTATTAACCACGGTTAATATAAATGGATTTAGCCATGGTTGGTTAAGTTGGTCCATGCAGAGCCTTGATCTATAAATATATCACTTGACCTCAGTCACATTCCTCACTCACACTTGCTCACAGCAAATCAAAAACCCTCCTAATTTTCACATACAATACAACCTGTGCAATTCAAAACTACTACTATGCCTGAAAAAACTGAGATTCAAAATGTGTTTCGTTGTCGACGATGTGAAGAAGAAACCGGATCATTTTACGACATCCTTGCTCATGAAAAGAAGAAATTGTGCCCGGTAATAACATATATTGAAATGTATTTAGAATTTTAATCAAAATTATTATTATTTAATTTAACAAAATTTGTATTCATTAATTTACAGAATAATTACAGTAAGAAGTTGAAGAAAAAAGAGCTCCATGAGGTGATCAAGGATGAAGAAGTAATGGGTTGTATGCAATCAAGGAATGCGAATGGGGATCACCGTAAGTATTCCAACTCTCAACTCTTTTTCTTTCTTTCTTATGCATGGCCTTTTCTTTTCAAGATTTATGGATATGAAATGATCGATTCTTGCATTTCTCGTTCTGACTAATTCATTCCGTTTCTATTTCAATCTGTTTCTTGTTAATGGTTTCCGGGTATGTTCATCTGTTGGGTGGTCTTGCATTTCTTGTTGTGGATAATTCATTCTGTTTCTATATCAAGTGATTAGGATTCTCGTTAACTGCTTGATGGTGGTCTTGATATTAGTATTATGGGCTGTAATCGTTGTGGCTATTTTAGTCTGTTTCTTGTTAATTGTTTCTTTGTATGTTAATCTGTTGGGTGTACTTGAATGATAATCATGATTTGATGATTCACGTTGTAAGTTAATTAAATCTGTTGCCAAAATGAAGTGATTAGGTTTCTTGTTAATTGTGATAATGACGGTGATCTTGATTTTTGGAGATTTCTGTCTAATTTCAATTTGTTTAAAGAAAAGGGTTTTTGTTAATGTGTTTGATTTTGGACGTTTTTTTTTTCGATTGTGTGATTAGAAATGATGATCTGATTGTGGCATTTCGGGTTTTTTAAGTCTAAGGTAATGTCCCTTAATGATTGATGTGTTGTAAGTTGAATCAATGATAGTCAAACACTATTTTTGGAGTAAATTTTACAGCAAATCGTTTCAAATTGTTGTTACTAATCGATTTCGATCCACTATATTTACAAATGGGCTTTGTTTCAGGACCAAGAACTGTGAGAATCAAAAAGCCAGAGCCATGGAATCACACCGAAGAGCTAACTCGTGATCAGCTTAACGCAATGCGTGACGAGTTCTGGGATACTGCTCCACACTATGGAGGCAAACAAGGTTGTTTTTCAGATGATGTTATTAATACTATATTATATGTGATTTTATATAATAAATGCTAAAAGATTTCGTTTAATGGTTGTTTTTCAGAGATTTGGGATGCACTGGAAGCAGCAGCTGAGTCTGAGATACAGTTGGCACAAACAATCGTTAGCTGCGCTGGAATTATCGTTACTATTCCAGACATGACACTCTGCTTTGATGAGAGAGGTAGTAGACTAATTACTGCAGTAATTAAGTTTGTGTATTCTGTTTAGATGTAACTTATTAATGGATAATCTCGTGAACTCTTTCTGGACTGAGTTTTAATTTTTTTTGCAGGTGCGATGTATGAGTTACCTTTGTATGTGTTGAGTGACCCAGAGAATCTGATCCAAGATCAACCAGGCAACTGACCGGAAGGAGATAACAGTGGCTCGATATTGTTTTAGTACAAAGAGTAATATTAGTCATGAAAATACTTTGATATTGTTGATGAATCTCACTGTGTATATGTCGCTTTCGGTGTTTTGAATAAGGGATTATATCCCATCAAACTCAAAGTAGTAGTAAAACGGAATTTGAAGTAATGTTTAATGGTAATCGGTTGAAATTTAATATGTGTATGTTTTCATAATGTCACTTGGGTATGTGTCTATCTTGGTTATTCGGTAATAGAGATATACTTGCTTCATATGATATTAGTAATAATCCGACAATGACTCATTATCCAACCCACTTGATTTCCTTATTCGGTAATAGAGATATACTTGCTTCATATAATATTTTTAAAGTGTATTTATTGTTTACGTAGAAAACCTTTTATATATAATCATTTCTAATATAGACGGTTTATGTAATTGACAAGTTTAAAACTTTTGTATAACCGGTGACAATATTCACATAACCATTTTTCTCACATTGATGATACGAACCCATTCTATACACATAGTCATTTCCTTCTACAACCAAACGACCGTAAAGGCCATTTTAAATAACTTCTGCATCATTCAAATACTAAACTCCCTCCATATCTGTTCCCCTGTTTCTTACACTCAGTTTTCTTTGCACCCATTCATAAACTCTGTTTTCCTTTCAAGAATTTGTTGAAGAAATCTATTCTGCATTTGTTAGATGTCCTTTCAATCCAAGAAAGATCAAAATCATATCATAATGGGTTGTGCTAAATCATCCAATGCCGACGAAGAAGAATGTAAGTTCTCCAAGATTCAATCTTTTTCATTGGTTTTTCTTTAATCGGTTGTTGAAGTTGATAGAATGTAAATTTCTGGTAATCTTGATGTGGGTTTTACGTAATTCGATCTATTCTTGCATGTTTCATTCTGGGTATATCAGTTTCTTGCTAAACGTTAACTAATATGAGTTCGGTTATTGTAAATTTTTCAAAGAATGATTTGATCTTGGCATTTGGGGGTTTGTTGAACCAGTTGGTTTGGGTTTTTTTTGTTTGCAGTACCTAAATTCAACAACTTAGTTAAGCCAGCACCATGGAAGTACATTACACCAATTACTCGGGATCGCTTAAGGCTATGCGTGACGAGTTCTGGAATACTGCTCCACAAACATGGCGGTCGAAAAGGTTATTTTTTTATCTGTTCTGTATAAAAGATATATGATGAATGTTGTTAGTATCGTCATTTGTTTTTGTTAGGTCATGTGTTTATCTCTAACGGGTCAAAAAATAAATTTCTTATAAAGTTGACTAACAAGAGTCAAACGGATTAAAAGTCGTACAAGTTGTATGTTTAGTCGATAAAACCTCTTAATTTTAGTTTATTGAGAAATAATTAATATTCATTATCATATTTGGTATAAAGTTTTGGACGATTTTAAATAAATTGGTTTGGCCTGATCCGTTAAGATTTAAAACATAAAAGTATCACTTGACGCGTTATCCAAGTGCTAATCTTTTCACCTCAAGCTCTTTGTATTCCCGGTATGTCTATGATTTGTAACATATTTCTTTAATGGTTGTTATTTATTTTGTTAGGTCATGTCTTATCTCCAACGGATGAAACACGAATATTAAAAAAGTTTACAACAAAAGAAAACAAACGGGTCAAAAGTCGCCCACTTTGTATTTTTAGTTTATAGAACCTCTTTAAATTTAGATCATTTATGAAAAGTGTTTTACCAAATTTGACACAGTAAACAACATATGAACTTTTTTTAGGAAATTTTGGCCAACTATGTTCCGGGTCTACTTCTTTGTATATTCCTTGTGTACATATGATTTGTGAGTTTTAGAAAAGCGATTGTATATTTCATTTTAATGGTTGTCAGAGATTTGGTATGCCCTTCGCCGAGCTGCAGAGGTGGGTGAGTTACACATAGCGCAGGCGATTATTGATGGTGCTGGAATAGTGCTTCGGGATCCAGACATGTCACTCTGTTCTGACGAGAGAGGTAATTTAACGTTTTCATAAAATTGTCATCATACAGAATATTGAATATGATCTCACTTTTTATTATTTGCAGGTGCAATGTATGATTTACCGATGTATGTGTTGAGTGACCCGACGAACCTGATCCGTGACAACTGAAAAGGAGATAACAAGTGTGTTGATAAGAACATCTTTTTTTCGTAGAAAGATTTCATTTGTGTTAGTACTTTGGTATACTTGATGCATATTTCGTGCAATGTATGACTTACTGCTATATGTTTTGAGTGACCCAATGAACCTGATCTGTGACGATTGCAAACGAGATAATAAGTGTGATTATTTCAAAAATTTCTTTTGCGTTACTTTAATATACTTGATGGATCATGTTGTGGATTTGTCACGTCTTGTTATGAATAACGGGATAGATACCATCGTTTAAGCATTTATAGCTATTTTTCGAGTCAGGTTTATGCTAAAAATGTTTTTACTACTTTCTGTTTGATATCTAAAACACGTTTTTCTTATCATCCTGCGGTCGTCTTTGAAAGTCTTCGGTGTCTTTGAAACATGTTTTTACTACTTTCAGGTGAGTAGCACTTGGGAAAACATTTTTAGCTATCGGATTTGTAACATGTTTTTACTACTTTTGGGTGAGTATGAGTAGGTTTTCTTTCGATGTCTCCGATCGTCTTTGAAACGTTTTTTTTCCAATAATAACTAAACATGAACAAAATAATAAGTACAATATATTTTATCTGTTGGTCGTCAACTTTACGATCAATATTTGAATCCAAACATCTAATAGTTGCAGAATAATTAATACATGCATATATATGGTGAAGAACAACAATTATAACCAAATGATTGATATTATAAACCTTACGTAATGTTTTACAATTATGAATAATACCGATACACTCGATTACACGACTTGAGACCACTCACAACATAGTTTCGTTGGTTTAAGCTCTGGCAACGTAATTGTTTCTCTTTCGGGATTCGTGACAGCTACATTTATGATCCTAACGTTTGCTATTTATAGGGTTCATGAAAAGTTAAACAGTTACGTTGCGTAACTTCTAATCGACTTAGAGTTACGCTAGCTAAACTGAAGGGACCAGTTACAGCAGATTACGATGGTTCATGATGAAAAACACAATTTTCCCGGTATGCTAGGCAGTTTGGATTGTATGCATTGGGAGTGGGAAAATTGTCCCGTGGCTTGGCATGGTCAATACCATAGGGGTGATCACGCTCACCCTTCCATTATGTTAGAGGCTACGGCCTCTACTGATTTGTGGATATGGCATGCATTTTTTGGGATGGCTGGAGCGAATAATGACATCAACGTCTTGGATCAGTCACCGCTTTTCAACGACATTGTGAATGGGACGGCTCCCGAACAGTCGTTTATTGTTAACGACACAACCTACAAATACGGGTATTACCTCGTTGACGGTATTTATCCAAAATGGCCGGTGTTAATAAAGTCTTTCAGGGAAAGAGACGAATTAAACGAGAAGCGTAACCATTTTAAAAAAGCCCAGGAATCTTCAAGAAAGGACATCGAACGGGCTTTTGGAGTGTTGAAAAAAAAGTGGCATATAATTAAAAACCCCGCAAGAGCTTGGAGTTTAGAAAAAATTAGAAACGCGATGTACGCCGCTATAATTCTTCATAACACTATTTTGGAAGACAAAGGTCTCGCGTATTGTCAAGCTTATTATGATGAGAATGCCACCGAACCAGAAGTCCAAATTAGTTTTCAAGAGAAACAACAGAACATGCGTGACGAAGGTACCCATCACAGTCTGTTAGCCGATTTGATCGAACATGTCTGGTATTACCGCCCCCGAGGAAACAACGATGAAGATGAAGATTGAAGTGTTTTTTTTTTTAAATTGTAGTATTTTAACGTATTTTACTTTAATCGTAATATGTTTTTTAATAAATTGTATTGTGTGTTTGTTTTTTTGTAATAAAAATACAAGTTTTTAAATTTCATTTATATAAAAATAATTATAAATATACAACTTTTTAAAATAACACTCTCTTTCCTCTATCACTCCACATCATCACACAACCACACCACCCATTTTCATCACTCCACATCATCACACTCTCTTTCCTACAAATCACACTCTCTTTCCTACATATCACCTCTATCACTCCACATCATCACTTTATAAAACCCCCCACACCGCATAGTCTAAATACCGTTAGGAATAACAGTAAATCACACTCCTCTTCTCAGTTGGGCCGTTCAAATATTTTGCATCAAAAGAATGAAAAAGTATCTAAAACTATTATCACAATAATTCTTTTCTATTAAATAAAGTAGAGAATGTTGTTATATGATGTGGCATGCCATGTCACTATCATATTAAAAAAAAAAAGTACGGAATCCACATCATCCAAAATTGACATGTCATCAAATTGTTGTTAGACTATCTGGTATGGGGCGTGGAAATGCCCAACAACGCCGCCACATAGGACGGAAAACGCCCAACAACGCCCCCCTCCACACCGCTAGGGGCGTTGTAGGCTTGAAATTGGCTCGGGCGTTGTCTGAACAACGCAGTGGTGAGAGGCGTGAGAGGCAACGGACAGATGCAACGTTCGAATTTTCAAAAGAAACCAACGGCAATTTTTAAAAAAACCTAAACTTTCTCTATAAATACCAATCATTTTTATAACAAAAACCACACAAACTCTCTCTTTCTCTCTCAATTTTTATAAAAATCTCTATATTTTTATACATCTCAAATGGATCCCAACAACAACAACAATCAAAACAACCCCAACCCCAACCAATGGAACCAATGGTTCAACCCAAATAACCAATATCAACACCCAAACCAATATCAAAACCTAAACCAATTTCAACAATTTCCAAACCCTAATAACCAATATCAACACCCAAACCAATTTCAAAACTATACCCAACTTCCAAACCCTAACCAATTTCCCCATTTTTACCAACAAACACCATCACCACAACGACCATCCCTAGACCCGATATACCAAGGCGGGTCGATCTCGCAATTGCTTAACGAAGACCATTTAACCAATTTTCCGCATGTGCCTCCATATGACGTTGACGATTCTGAAGACAATGAGGTGGTTCCGGAAACTCAAGCTCAAGAAATGCCGGCCCGTGGGAAGGGGAAGAGGAAACATAAGAAAAAAGAAACCGAATCCCTAAGAGGCAAAACCGAAAGAAAGAAGTGGACTGAAGAGGAGGAGATCGCACTTGCTTCAGCGTGGTCATCGACATCCGAGGACCCCAAGTTGGGAAATGATCAACATGGTGCACTTTACTGGGATAGTGTTCGTGCAAAATTTTTCGCCAAGATGCTTAAAGATGATCCATCTTACTTTCGTAGCGAAGACTCTCTTTCGAGCAAGTGGAGAGACTTACGAAGAAAGGTCAAAAAATTCAACGGGTTTTTTCGACAAGCCCAACAAAGTAGACCAAGCGGTCATAATGATCAACAAGTGCTCGAACATGCTATGGCGACTTACCGCAACATAATGCAAGGGGGTTTCCTACATTTAGCGTCTTGGCAAATATTGAGAAATAGCCCGATTTGTCAACATGTCCCAACATCTGGAGGGTCCCGAAAAGCGCGTAGAACATCGGAGTCTAGTAACCTCTCCACTCCCGCCACTCCCGCCACTCCGGTATCGCCTTTTGCTTCATTCGATCTCAACGATGATGATGATGATCTTCACTTGGAGGAAGACCTTCCAAGACCGATGGGTAGAGATCAAGCAAAGGCAAAAGCGCGCAAAGGAAAGGGCAAAGCCGCTGCTTCTTCTTCGGGGAACGAAGATTCACTCAGGTATATTGGGGAAAAGTTCGGGAAATTTGCTGATACTGAGGAAGAAAAAATGCGACAAAAAGCGTTAAAGGTGATCATGAAGGACACCAGTAATCTCCCGGAGCCTGCCAAATCAATAGCGGAACATGAAAAGAAAAGGCTTATCGCGAAATTTTATCCTGAATTTTTGTAGTATGTTTTTTATTGTAGTATGTTTTTTTTCTTTAATAAATTGTAGTATTTTTTTTTTAAATAAATTGTAGTGTGTTTTTTTTTTTAAATAAATTGTAGTGTTTGTTTTTTTTAATAAAAATACTAGTTTTTAAATTTCATTTATATAAAAAAAATTATAAATATTCAACTTTTTAAAATTACACTCTCTTTCCTCTATCACTCCACATCATCACACAACCACACCACCCATTTTCATCACTCCACATCATCACACTCTCTTTCCTACAAATCACACTCTATTTCCTACATATCACCTCTATCACTCCACATCATCAACTTATAAAGCCCACCACACCGCATAGTCTTATAGTAGTAACAAACTAGACGGTTAAAAACCGTTAAGAATAAAAATTGTGGCACTATAAAAGTAGACATATTTGCAGCTCAGAAATTACCCCCATTTTTCACATTCAAATTACTCCCCCCATTACGGATCTCTAGTTCACATACTTCACTACTTTCGGAATCGAAAACCTGTTATGCTTTTACTGATTACGGTAGTCCGCTACTTTTATCTCTAATTTCTGTTACATTTCAGTTACATTCTAGTAGCTAGCTAGTAGTATTGTTTGTGAGATTTTCCGTTGAGATTACGGTGGTGCGATGAGTGTTATGCTTTTACTCATTATCGGAATCGAAAACATGTTATACTGAATTTGGTAGCTAAATTTTGTTACACTTCACTACTTTCGGAATCAAAAACCTGTTATGCTTTTACTGATTACGGTAGTCCGCTAATTTTATCTCTACGTTCTGTTACATTTTATCTCTACGTTCTGTTACATTCTGTTATGCTTTTTGTTATTATATTATTTAGTGAAGGTTTTAACTTTTATTGGAATGATAAGAGCATCGATCACGTACTAATCCAAATGGGTCATGTCCGGGTCACTTATCATTTTTTTTTCATCATTGCCAATACCATACTCTTCTCTTAGGGTGATTTCGAATACAAAAATGCATAACACAATAGATTAAGTAGTAAAGTGTAATTCCAATTATGTCTACACGCAAAAATACGGATGATGTCACAGAAATATGTGAATGAAGGGAATCACCCGCCAAAATGTATGTGTATCCAAAATAAAGAAAAAATAGGATCGTCGGACCATTCTTTTACAAACAAACAAGTCACCCACCAAAATGTATATTAAAATTTAAGTCTCATAATAACGATACAAATTATTAATTTATCTTATGATTCTAATTAACGATTTTATTTGATTTAAACACTCACTCTAATTTTTTGAATTAAAAGTCAAATTTTATATACACGATTTAAAAAAAAAATCTAATTATCTAAGCTACAAAGTTGTTTGATTTTATTTGGATAAAAACATAAATAAATTACAATGCATAAATTTATTTGGATGTTATTTGCCACATCATCAAACTATACACCACGCCCACTAACGAATTGTACCTTCCCTTTACAAAACTGCAAATGGGTCCCATCAAAATCACCTGACGCTACGAGTCACGTATAAACATTGGGACCACACTTTTATTACCATTTACCATTAATTCAGGAAAATATATAGAGTAAATTACATAGATCGTCCCTAAGATTTATATGGAATTATAGTTATCGTCCCTAAGTTTGAAAAGTTGCATGGATGGTCCCAAATTTTAGAGTAATTACGGATTTCGTCCCTATTTTAGACGTCCGTCTAATTTCACCGTTAGGATTCCCTCACGTGTTAAACACGTGAGGGTATTTTGGTCTTTTCGCCATATTCTTCTCTCTCATATTATATGTCTTTTAAAACAAACAAAATTCCAAAAGTCAAAAATCAGATTCCAAAATCAAAATCAAAAAAATCACCATTCCATAACCCCAAAATCAGATTCCCATTCTTTCACATTACGTTTCATCTTTCTTCTTTCTTCAATATCAATGTCAGACTGAAAATGGGTTTCGAAACCACTCAGACGGACATATTATAAGCTAAAACAAACACCCCCATTTCACCGTTACCACCACCTTTACCGTTAACCCCACGCCGTTAACAATGTCACAATACGAATTGAAAAAAATCGTTGCATATAAAGCTGTAGAATTCATCGAATCGGGGATGGTTGTCGGGTTAGGAATCGGGTCAACCGCGAATCGGGGATGGTTGTCGCTGCATACCGTTAACCCCACGCCTTTAACATTGTCACAAGACGAATTCATTCTACATCACTCGCCGCCACCACCGGCGCCGCCGTCGCCACACACATATCCGAGTGATGTTTAGCTTTTAGGTTTTAGCAGATCTTCATGATTCATCCTCCATTGTTTCTTCATGATTGTGGTGTTTGATGTTTAGGTTTTAGCAGATTAAAAAAAGAAAACAAGAGGAAAGGCTAACTGTAGGTGAAAGATTGAAATGATGGAAAAATGAAATCAATTAGAAAGGGGGTAAGGTAGGTGAAAGATTGGGAAATGACTAAAATACCCTCACGTGTTTAACACGTGAGGGAACCCTAACGGCAGTAATTAACGGACGTCCAAATTAGGGACGAAATCCGTAATTACTCTAAACTTTGGGACCATCCATGCAAATTTTCAAACTTAGGGACGAAAACCGTAATTCTATATAAACCTTAGGGACGAACGGTGTAATTTACTCAAATATATATAACAAACATTTTTTTAACAAAATTTAGAACTTATCGGAAGGTGTATTACTAAAAGGAATATTAATTAGGAATGTAGTACTAAATAGCAGGATATTACATTTATTATTATTAACGCGGTATTATTTGTTCACGCTTTGTTGGACAGATAATTATTAAAAGTTAAACGGAAGAGAAATATAATAATGAATGTAATGTAATAATGAAATTCTACTTGATCATAGTTTATGGGTAAAAAAAGATATAATTAAAGTCGATAGGCTAAAACAAAAATATCATTAATATATATGTAATTAGATTATTGTCTCGCGATAGCGCGGATAAGAATAAAAATTGAATCGTAAATTTTATTTTATGTAGATATTAAGTTATTATGAGAACACAATTTTACACGTATAATAACATATATATCTTTACGTTTACACATGTTCATATTTATAATAACATATACACCTTTACGTTTATACACATGTATTGATACTTTGTATTAGGAGATTTTATAATAACAATAAGGTAAGTCATAGTTCAAATTGAGTGATCTATACGTAAATTAGAATTATATTTTTTTTATTTAAGTGGAGATAGAATGAATTGAAAATGTAATTATGTATTGTTAAAGGGTGTAAAGTAAAAATAATCTTTGATGACATCATCAATTTGATCTAACGGCTGAAATAAAAGAAGTTAATCCATCCAAAGGATCTTATCGCCATGTGCCATTTAAGAACCCTCTTTTATTATATATTAAAGAAAACATAACGAAAATTCATCAAAGAACGTTGTTTATAAATCAATATTAAAGGATAATAGGTCAAACAAAAAAAAATCCAATATCAGTGTTAAAACATCGTATAACATTAAATTAAAAGTTTAACGAGAACATATAGTATATTGTGCAAAATGAATTCCTGATTTCATTGAATTTTATTTTCTTAAATTGCTTTTGTCAAGAAAATAATCTTATCAAATAGAGAGGTAAACGATTTGGGCAAGTCCGGGAATCGGTCGTGCTTTAAATGTTTGGCTTTATATTCTCAAAATTGTATTTGTATATATCTTAAAAAGGCGGAACGAAGTCTTAACAAAAAAACTAAGCTCTTTAAGGCGTGGTATGAAGGGGTGAGCTTGGTCCCAAACCATGCTCTTTTGTCCTTTTGTATTACTATTTTCTACTTTATAGCATAAAAAAGTTATAAATTTAGTGAAAATTACTAAAAGTAAGTTGTATCTGAGTGTTACAAAACTCATACAATATGTACAAAACATATGATGTATGTTTAATTAAGAATAGCTTATTGGTTTTTTGACTAAGGAGAACAAATCGGGACAGAGTCCATGTTCTAAGCCTTTTCAATACTATTAACCCGTGATTTTTTGTGTTTTCCTTATTTTATCATGCCTAAACCTGGAGCCCATTTATACACCTCTGTGGCTCTGTGTCAAGGTAATCCAAATAAATACTAAGGACTTGTTTGTTTGGCATAATTTATTGAAATCTGATGGGATTTGTTGTTTGGTTGTTATAAGGAATTAAATTGAAATTTTGTATCCTATTTGATTAAGCAAATGAATGGTCAAATAAAGGAATTGAATTATTTTTGTTAAAACTCAAATAATCAAATAATTTATGTGAGCGAATTTAATTATTTTATTTGTTATAATATGATGACATGTTTAAATATTTTTTCACCACGTCTTTAGGAAGTGAGGATTTTTTTGGTTTCATTTGTTCACACGTTGAAGTATGTAAAAATTCCATATATATAATTTTCGAACTTAAGTTATAATTTTAGAACTTACGTTCTATGAACACTGTAAGTTCTAAAATTATATATATAAATCATATTTCATAAATATAATTTTGGAACTTACGTTATAATTTTGGAACTTACGTTCTATGAACAATGTAAGTTCCAAAACTATATATATATACAATACAATATCTAACGAAATCTGATACCTAACGAACCAGCCATCGGAGTGGTAAAAAACCTGCGCACCTTCCCCCTTGAACCAGGATTCGTGCCCCACCAACCTTCTTTTTGTAAAAGAATTTTTTTGAAGTTTTTAAAATGACCTAATGGTCCCTGAACCTTAACTTTAAAATATTATAAATTAGACCTTGTATGTTTTTTATTAACTCTTTAGATATCTATTATTCGCTTATCTTTTGGTTGAATTTTAGATTTTATCATTTTTCTTTTACACTATAAAATAAAATACTTAGTAAGATCCTAAGCTTTTAAGCTCCGACCGAAACAACAGTACGGTGCCTAGTATCCCAGGCAACATATTATATAACTTTATTGAATTTCTTTTACCGAAACCTATAATATATACATATGAATAAGTAATGTTATTGGAATAATTTTATTCGTCTTTTGGGTTATGATATTAAGCAAGGTACAACGTTTTCTTTTGGAGTCTTTTTTATGCATAAATAATTGTATAAAATTAGTAGACCTATCTCTTTATTTAAATGAAACCTATTACCAAACAACATATTATTAGAATGGTTGAAGCACATTGTCAATACGTGAGAGACTAACGCTCTACTCCTTCCACCACCATATATCTTTTTTGAAAAAAAAAAACTAATTAACACATACACAATTTGTAGCAAAGTTAGGACTAAAGAGTAGATCGTATGAGTTAGTGCATCACGTTTTTTTTAGAGACTCGGGTTCGACTCGATTTCCTGTCAATATACGTTTCTAATATCCGCCGCAACGCGCGAGTAAAAATTTCTCGTTTATTATATTTATAAATGTGAAAAAATATGTAAAACTTCTTGAATTTACACATTTTTTAATTGTTTAAAAAGTTATAGCCACTAAAAAACGTGTAAAATTGTACAACTTCTTCACACTTACAAAATCATATAAGACAACTTTATCCTTGACAAATAATAATTTGAATTAGAAATACTCTAATTGTAACACCCGGAACCAATTTCACACCAATTTTTATATATATATATATAACTTACAAAAAACATATAACTAACATTCTAAAGGTGTTACTACTTCATCACTTTAGTTAACGATAAATGTCCGTTAACATCTCATTTTACAAATTTGAGCGGAAGCTCTTCCGAAAACATTTTCAACAATTAACTTTACATTATGGTCCCCCTTCCCTTCTTCTTTAGCTTGCCTTGCCCCAAAACTCGATTACCTACAAAACATACAATTACCATAATATATTAGCGTTAAGCTAGTGAGTATATATCTTAATCTCAACTTGTTTGGCAACTTCTACCCATCTTGCCACTTTTTGGGTCTTTTGACCCGTTAAGCATTTTAATACACAAATAAGCTTTTCAAACTATTATCTACATTAAACTAATTATAAAAACACATTGCATACAAATGTTTTTCTTCTCTTTAATCGATTTCTACCCATTTGCCATCCTTTTACGGGTCACACGACACGTTTGGTAATACAATAGAAATAGTCATAACATAATTCAACCGCATACAAATTGAGTATTCTACAACATCACCGCTCTATCCCATTCATGAAACTAAATCATTTAACTCAAATCTATCAATCCAAAACATTCTCTAAATGATGACTACTTCAAATTCACATAATCATTATGTTAATCACATCTAACACGACTACTTTAAAATCTATTCTTTCTTTCTTTACAATTACTTATTTACTTTCCCGAAAATTAAATGTCGTAACTTACTTCTTTTCTTTCCCGAAAATCAAGTGTCGTATCTAACACTTATACATACCCTCGCGGTATGTAAAGTTGATGCTACTTCTTCCCGACTAATGAAAGTCTACTTCTTTTCTTTCCCGACAATTAAATGTCGTATCTAACACTTATACATACCCTCGCGGTATGTAAAGTTGATGCTACTTCTTCCCGACTAATGAAAGTCTACTTCTTTTCTTTCCCGACAATTAAATGTCGTATCTAACCATTCTTTTTCTTATAACAATTTATAATACACTTCATACGCATAAACAACATTAAAACTACTAAAAACTGGTCTGGACAACAAGTGCGACGCACTGGACAACAACTGCGACGCACTGGACAAAATTGCAAACAAAACGAACCACTCTGACCACCCACTGCGACGCAGTGGTGACTTAGAGTGTCGTTTTGGTTTTCTAGCTACTTTCTGCACTTGCAACTTCTTACCCTTCTTTCCGTTAACCCTTTTTTCATACTTCAACACTTATCTTAGCAACTTTTCAAATTATATAAATATATAAAACATTCTATAAAATCTTCATATACTCACCTCGAAGTCGGATTAAGCTACAACATACAAAGCTCTTCCCTTTTATTCTTTTTCTCCAAATCTTTTTTTTTACAACCAAACACAAATCTTCCTTTCAATATATCTTACATACGTATAAATACATGTATTAACCTCATTACAACTCTTTCTAACTCCTCCTAACTCTTTCTAACTCTTTCTAATACTTTGTAACACTTTTTGACAAATTCTACCCAACTTGCCACTCCTTGGGTCTTTTGACCCATTCAACTCTCTAATGCACAAACAAGCATTTTAACTCTTTAGACACACTACACCAATCATAATTAACACATTGCAAGTAATGTTTTCTTCCCTCTAACCATTTCTTACCCATTTGCCATCTTTTCACAGGTCACATGACCTCTTTGGCAACTAGTATAACATACTTAACATACACCCAAACACAATTTCGAGTACATTTAGCTTATCTTTTCTATCATAAACATGAAAATAATCATTCTTAACATTAAGTCTTTCATTCTAAAACATTCTCACAATAATAAACACTTCTACATAACAAATCATCTTTTCACCCTTATTAGCTAAAACATTAAATCTTACAAAATTTTATATAAATTAATCTTTCAATCTTCTAAGCCTTTACATATATTATTAACATCAAAATAACATATAAACAAAGTTTAATTCTAACAATTCTTCTCAACTTTCATGATTATCCCCAAATAATCAAATATCTAAATTAACCAAATTAAACATTTCTATCTTTAATTTAAACATCTAAATGAAGCTATAACACATAATAAAAACTAATTTTATCAAATAACTTAAAGTATATATGATCATACCTTCTTTTTCTTCCATTAGAACCAAAACTAGGGTTCTTAAACCCTTAATCTTTACTTTAATTGATGAATTACACTACTAAATAACTTCAATTTGATATTTTCTCATTCTTTGATTTCTTCTCCCAAACCGACATACACATTCATACTATCAAGAAAAATTTGCAATTGACACCTCACAATCCACCTCATATTCAATTTCCAAAATTAGACTTTTAGTCCCTCATCTTTCAAACTTGCTTAACTTACTTACGTAATTAACATAGTTAACAATTTTCAATCCTTTTTAACCAAAGTTAACTATTTTTCTTACCTATCTAGTCCTTCTCCATTTCCGATTTCTATTAAAGACTAAAACATAACATATACTTGTAAAATATTCTATTTCTGAAACTAGGATGTTACACTAATAATATTAAGCAATTCTAATTACTATATTTAGTACTTCCTTCAAATCAAAAAAGTGTTTGTAAACAAATAATGATCGAAATAAAATAAGTATTGTCAATGATGTAATTTTTCATTAGATTACCAAATATATTAAAGACACTAGTTATTTCTAAAATTTTAAAGATTAAAATATTTAAGGCAAACTGAGTTACTCTATTTTAGCTATTAATATTTAATCATTTTAGAAAAAATATAAATGAAAAGATGAAGAATTATTTCTAATACTAAAGAAGATTGTATTTTCACAAAATTTCTTTTATTCATGTTTGGCATTAATTAAAAAACAATCATTACAGAATGAAAAGTAGTAGTTTTTAGGAATGTTATACAACCTATGGTAGGAAGAATCATAATTTAAGGAAACTTTTTGTATGTTAAAAGATATTTTTTCATAACTTACCTAATTTATAAGGTTTTGATATTGTAACATTCGCGAATTTCTAGGTATATTTCTATCGTCTCGTATTCGTTTTATTTATTTATGTTCGTGTTTTGACCCTATTGTATTCCTTTTTATGTTATATCATATTCGTATTTTATGAGTGTTGTATTCGTATTTTCTCGTATTTTATGGGTATCGTATTTGTATTTTATGTGTATTTACGTTTATCGGGTATATGGTATGTGATTCGAATCTTTATGTCGGGAACGTATAGTCTTAAGTGCCTTTAGTATAAGTCTAGTATGCTCTTACGATAAGTTTAGAGGAATTATGCCTTAATTATACGATTAAGATTAACGTTTAAAAAGTATTTCATTTTTAATCCTTTCCGAAATTTATTACAAAACTAGTCCTATGAGTTTTTATTACAAAATTCGTCCTCTACCTACCCTTTTTTTTGTCTCATTAGAAAACCAGATTTTTGTCATTTTCTATCCATTTCACCAACTCTCTCTCTCTCTCTCAAGAAATCACACCTACAAACCCTCCCCCTTCTCTCTACATTTTCCGGCGATCCGACCGTTGAAATCCAAATCCGAGAGTAGATTATTGATCACCATCATCATCTTCATCTATCCTCCAAGTTTCGTTACGATCGGGTAAGTATTCCTCCAATTTAGTTTTAAACTTTATTCTATTTTATCCAAACACGAAACTACCATTTTGCACCGTCAAAACAGAGATTTTATTGAGGATTATTGTTCCTAATCATATTCTGGTCATAGGTTTTCATTTATGGATCAATTAGACATCTAGAACACTCAGAAATCGATTTCCAAATGTTATTTTTCGTAAAAACCCAGTTACGTCACGTAACTGTAGTTACATGCACGTAACTGTAGTTACATGCACGTAACTGTAGTTACATGCACGTAACTGATCAAGTAACTGTCGTGTGCTTCACGTAACTAACCCTATGATCACGTAATTGAACAATTACGTGACTTGTTCATCACGTAACTCCCACAATTACGTAACTAGTCCATGAAATTCACAATTGTTCACGTAATTGGTCCTTTTCACGAAAGTATTCACGTAATTGGTCCTTTCTCACGTAAGTAAGTCACGTAATTAGCTTTATGAACACGTAACAAGTCTATGTATCACGTAATTCACCTCTTAACCCTGTAACTCATGCTATGGTTCACGTAATTGTCTTGTTAAGCCACGTAATTCCTTTTGGTCCGTAACTCTTGGCTTATTGATCACGTAATTCATGTATATCACATAATTCTTGTATATCCCGGAACTTCTAGCTCAAGTAACACTCCATGTCACATATTTGACTTGCTTATCACGTAAGTCTTGATTCCGTAATACCTTTTGCACGTAACTTCCTTGTTTACCACGTAAGTCCTTGCATAACACGTAACTTGATACTTACGTGACTTGTAGTGCACGTAAGTATGAAGATCACGTATCTAGTCTGCTGACTTTCCGAAACGTTTGTATTCTGTTATATCGATATTCCTTTTGGTTATTTCAAAACCCGTATAAAACGTTAATCATTAAGGCATAAACCACTAGACTTAGAGATACTTAGACATGTTTATTTACGTGATGTTTAGGGCACTTAGACGTGGGAGCTTGACGGTATTATAGTATTTCCCGACATATCGTGATTAGGATTGCTTTGCTATTCTGTGAGTTATTTCGCTGCCCTTTTTACCGCTTTTACTTTTGGGCATGATTAGCGTTGTATAAAAGTATTTTATGTTATATATATGGTATGGTATGTATTATGGTATGTATTTGGATATGGATGCCTTTAGGTTAGCATTACCCAACTCGTTCCGCCTTTGTGGTAGAACGAGGCCCCGTATACACACCTGTTAGCTTTTGGCCGCCGGATCGTATATATAGCGCTATATGGGCCTGACAAGCCCTCATTGTTAATACTATGGATGATGGATGCGCCCTGTCCATGTTAGCAATGTTATGACCGATTATTATTATTATTATCGCTGACAACCTAGCGTAATGCACTAGGTGGGGTTAGTTGCCAGTATTGTTGAGGTTCAGGTGTATCGTATTTACCGAAGGCTATTATTCTATCCAGTATGGTATTATGTTATGAACTGAGTATGGTACCTTTATGGTGCAGTATGGTATCTTTATGGTACAAGTATGGTATTTTTATGGTATAAGTATGAGTATTTTATCAAAAGGTTTTGTAAACCTCACGTATATTTTGAAACATCATTTTCAAATGAATTATCTTCAAATCTTATCATTTTTGGGTCAAATCCTATTGAAAACTTTTATACTAATATGTTTTCATTTACTATTGCGAATAATTCACCAACTTTATGTTGACGTCGTATTTTTAACGCTTTTCAGGGATTTGAGGTTACTCTATTTGATGCTATGCTTTGACTGGCTACGTGGATCTTTTGCATGGAATTTATTTTTCTTTATTGAATTCCTTAGTATCCCAAACTTTGTAGCCGTATTATGCTATTCTCGGATGACTGTAATAAGTATTTTACTTCAAACTCTTTATCTATGTTGATTATGTATGGATTACTTATGTTTGATGTAACCTTTGAATCTCTGATACCGTATACACTGTACACCTCGATTCCGCCATTTAATGCGGGGTGTGACAGAAGTTGGTATCAGAGCCAATGGTTATAGCGAACTAAGTGACCTTACGGAATCACTTAGACTATGACCTAGGCTTTTGGACCTATCTGATTTACCTTATGTGCGCTTTTCTTTCTTTTGTGGGCCTGTATGTGATTTGTATGCTTTTTGTGCTTTTGTTTTGCATTTTATGCTTTGAGGCCTATTCGTTTTAGTCGCACATCCGGTTATCATTCTTATCTATAATGTTTGACGTTCGTAGAAGATGCCGCCAAAGAGAGCTTCTGCTAGGTCTACTCCGGCCGCCACTACTACGAGAAGGTCGAGGAGGCGAGGTCGCCCCAGTGTGAGAGCGGGTGCTACGGCTCAAAATGTCTCTACTGCCCCCGGCGCTAATGCCTTCACTGCCCCCGGTGCTCCTACCACTACTACGGATATCAGCCAGTTGATTGCGGAGCAGATTGCAGCGGCAATACCCGTGATTGTGGCACAACTCAAGGAGACACTGGTACAGAATGCTGACATAGGTTCTGGAGAACCCGTGATGCAGGGCATTGAAACAGAAGGATCTGGTAGGAGAGATATGGGTAGTACGAGGAAGAGAAGTCGATCTGGTTATCAGGACAAGCGCCCGAAGTGTGGTAAGTGCGGCACTGCTCATGCAACAAATGTGGCTTGTTGGGTTTGTGACCGATGCAAGAAGTTAGGCCACACCGAGAAGTTTTGTGGAAAGGTTACTGGAGCGTGTTTTGAGTGTGGAGAAGTAGGTCACCGTCGTCATCAGTGTCCCAAGCTTGTATCGCCTACTTCCCTTCCTACTCTTGGTGCTGGTACTAGTGCGAGAGGAAATCCTGCCAAGGACCGAGCTCTCTCCATGAAATCTTCTGAGGATCACCAGGATTCTACCGTTGTCACTGGTACATTTATTGTCAATGATTATCCTGCTTTTATTTTGTTCGATTCGGGTGCCGATAGAAGCTTTATATCTAGTGATTTTTCGCCCCTTAGTAAACCGTGCTTCTAGTCCTTTAGAGCCTGCTTATGAGGTAGAGATAGCTGATGGTAGATGTGCTTGTGTTAGAGAAATTATTCGTGATATTCCTCTCGTATTAGCCGATATTCCTTTTTCCATCGACCTTATTCCTATGAAACTCGGTAGTTTCGATGTCGTAATCGGTATGGATTGGTTAGCGAAGCATAAAGGCGAGATAGTCTGTTATGAGAAACTTATTCGTATTCAGAAGCCGGATGGAGGTCAGTTGATTGTACACGGAGACAAGACTGGGAAACGCCTTAAAGTCATTTCAAGTTTGAAAGTTCGCGAATATATCCGTAAGGATTGTTCCTTATAACTCGCTCACTTGGTGAAGAAAGATTCTACGATAAAGATTGATGGTGAACCGGTTGTTCGGGAGTATTCTGACGTTTTTCCCGAAGATTTACCTGGAGTCCCTCCCCAGAGACAAACCGACTTTCGTATTGACCTTATTCCTGGAGCAGCACCTGTTGCTAAAGCTCCGTATCGTTTGGCTCCTTCCGAAATGCTCGAGTTGTCGAAACAAATTCAGGAATTGGTAGATAAGGGTTTTATCCGTCCTAGTTTTCTCCCCGTGGGGTGCTCCTGTCCTCTTTGTTAAGAAGAAGGATGGCTCCATGCGTTTATGTATTGATTATCGGGAGTTAAACAAGCTGACTGTGAAGAACCGTTATCCCCTTCCTCGTATTGACGATTTATTCGATCAACTTCAGAGTTCTTGCTATTTCTCTAAGATCGATCTTCGCTCTGGTTATCATCAGTTGAGAGTTCAGGAAGATGATACACCTAAGACCGCTTTTCGTACTCGGTATGGTCATTATGAGTTCATGGTGATGCCGTTTGGTCTGACAAACGCCCCTGCAGCATTCATGGATCTAATGAACCGTATTTGTCGTCCGTATCTCGACAAATTCGTGACGACATTCTTATCTATTCCCGAAGTCGCAAGGAACATGAAGAGCATTTGCGTCTTGTTCTAGAAGTACTCCGAAAAGAAAAGTTGTATGCGAAATTCTCTAAGTGCGAGTTCTGGTTATCCGAAGTTCAATTTCTTGGCCACGTGGTTGAAGGGTATTCACGTTGATCCTACTAAGATTGAAGCTGTTAAAAGTAAGGTTGCACCAAAGTCACCGACCGAAATCCGTTCATTTCTGGGTCTTGCTGGGTATTATCGTCGATTCATCGAGAACTTCTCCAAGATCGCTTCACCTATGACAAAATTGACACAGAAGAGCGAACCATTCGTTTGGGGTACCGATCAGGAGGAAGCATTTCAAATATTGAAGCAGCGGTTGTGTGACGCTCCTATTCTTAGTCTGCCAGTTGGTTCCGAGAATTTTGTTGTTTACTGCGACGCTTCGCACAAGGGTCTGGGTTGTGTGCTTATGCAGAATGGTAAAGTTATAGCTTACGCTTCGCGTCAGTTAAAAATCCATGAGCAGAATTACACGACACATGATCTAGAGTTGGGAGCCGTCGTATTCGCATTGAAGATTTGGAGACATTATCTGTATGGGACCAAGTGTACTGTATTTACCGACCACAAGAGTCTTCAACACATATTCGATCAGAAGATGCTGAACATGAGACAACGACGCTGGGTTGAGTTATTGAACGACTATGATTGCGACATTCGCTACCACCCTGGTAAGGCGAACGTTGTTGCTGATGCACTAAGTCGTAAGGAAACAGTCAAACCAGTCCGTATTCGTTCTATGGTGATATCTATTCAGACGAGCTTGAAGGCTCGGATTATTCAGGCACAGGAAGGTATTATGACAGAGGACCGTGTTAAAGAGGAAAGATTGTATAAGTTGGCGTTGGAATTAGAACCGAAGGAGGATGGAGTTCTGTATTTCCTCGAGCGTATTTGGGTTCCGATTAGTATCCGTCAGTTGATCCTAGACGAAGCCCATAAGTCGAACTATTCCATTCATCCGGGTTCCGACAAAATGTATCATGACTTGAAAGATTTCTATTGGTGGCCGGGTATGAAGCGTGAGATCGCCGAGTATGTTAGTCGATGTTTGACTTGTTCTAAAGTGAAGATTGAGTATCAGAAACCGTCTGGCTACTCCAACAATCGAAGATTCCCGAGTGGAAATGGGAGCGCATTACTATGGATTTTGTTACGAAGCTTCCAAGATCTTCGAGTGGTTATGACAGTATCTGGGTTATTGTTGATCGATTGACGAAGTCTGCTCATTTTCTACCGATTCGTGAGAATTATCCGATGGAGAGATTCGTACGTTTGTATATTTCCGAGATTGTATCGAAACACGGAGTTCCTGTATCGATTATTTCCGATCGTGATGCTCGTTTCACTTCGCGATTTTGGAAGACATTTCAGACCGCTATGGGTACAAGGTTGGATATGAGTACCGCCTATCATCCACAGACCGATGGTCAGAGTGAGAGAACTATTCAGACTTAAGAAGATATGTTACGAGCTTGCGCAATTGATTTTGGTGGTAGTTGGGATGTTCATTTGCCGTTGATTGAGTTCTCATACAACAACAGCTATCACACGAGTATCAAGTGTGCACCTTTTGAAGCTTTGTATGGCCGCAAGTGTCGATCGCCTGTATGTTGGGCAGAAGTTGGAGATAGTCAGATTTCTGGTCCAGAGATTATACAAGAGACCACTGACAAGATCTTCAAGATCAAGGAACGATTGATTACTGCGAGAGATCGACAGAAAAAGTATGCTGATAAGCGCAGGAAGCCTCTCGATTTCAGTGTTGGAGATATGGTGTTATTGAAAGTATCTCCATGGAAAGGGGTTGTCCGATTTATGAAACGCAGCAAGCTGAGTCCGAGATACACGGGCCCGTTCAAGATCTTAGCCCGCGTCGGCCCAGCTGCGTATCGATTAGATTTGCCGGCAGAACAGAGCAGCGTACACAACGTATTTCATGTATCTCAGTTGAAGAAATGTCTGGCTGACGAAACGCTATTAGTTCCGCTTGAGAAACTCCAGATTGATGATAAGCTTCATTTCGTTGAGGAACCGATCGAGATCGTCGATAGTGATGTTAAGCGTCTGCGACGGAGTAAGATCCCGATTGTCAAGGTTCGCTGGAATTCCCGCTTTGGAGCTGAGTTTACGTGGGAACGCGAAGATGAAATTCTGCGGAAGTATCCTCACCTTTCTCCCGGAAGTAGTACCCAGTGATAATTTCGAGGACGAAATTTCTTTTTACTTGGGGAGACTGTGACATTCGCGAATTTCTAGGTATATTTCTATCGTCTCGTATTCGTTTTATTTATTTATGTTCGTGTTTTGGCCCTATTGTATTCCTTTTTATGTTATATCATATTCGTATTTTATGAGTGTTGTATTCGTATTTTCTCTTATTTTATGGGTATCGTATTTGTATTTTATGTGTGTTTACGTTTATCGGGTATATGGTATGTGATTCGAATCTTTATGTCGGGAACGTATAGTCTTAAGTGCCTTTAGTATAAGTCTAGTATGCTCTTACGATAAGTTTAGAGGAATTATGCCTTAATTATACGATTAAGATTAACGTTTAAAAAGTATTTCATTTTTAATCCTTTCCGAAATTTATTACAAAACTAGTCCTATGAGTTTTTATTACAAAATTCGTCCTCTACCTACCCTTTTTTTTGTCTCATTAGAAAACCAGATTTTTGTCATTTTCTATCCATTTCACCAACTCTCTCTCTCTCTCTCAAGAAATCACACCTACAAACCCTCCCCCTTCTCTCTACATTTTCCGGCGATCCGACCGTTGAAATCCAAATCCGAGAGTAGATTATTGATCACCATCATCATCTTCATCTATCCTCCAAGTTTCGTTACGATCGGGTAAGTATTCCTCCAATTTAGTTTTAAACTTTATTCTATTTTATCCAAACACGAAACTACCATTTTGCACCGTCAAAACAGAGATTTTATTGAGGATTATTGTTCCTAATCATATTCTGGTCATAGGTTTTCATTTATGGATCAATTAGACATCTAGAACACTCAGAAATCGATTTCCAAATGTTATTTTTCGTAAAAACCCAGTTACGTCACGTAACTGTAGTTACATGCACGTAACTGTAGTTACATGCACGTAACTGTAGTTACATGCACGTAACTGATCAAGTAACTGTCGTGTGCTTCACGTAACTAACCCTATGATCACGTAATTGAACAATTACGTGACTTGTTCATCACGTAACTCCCACAATTACGTAACTAGTCCATGAAATTCACAATTGTTCACGTAATTGGTCCTTTTCACGAAAGTATTCACGTAATTGGTCCTTTCTCACGTAAGTAAGTCACGTAATTAGCTTTATGAACACGTAAAAAGTCTATGTATCACGTAATTCACCTCTTAACCCTGTAACTCATGCTATGGTTCACGTAATTGTCTTGTTAAGCCACGTAATTCCTTTTGGTCCGTAACTCTTGGCTTATTGATCACGTAATTCATGTATATCACATAATTCTTGTATATCCCGGAACTTCTAGCTCAAGTAACACTCCATGTCACGTATTTGACTTGCTTATCACGTAAGTCTTGATTCCGTAATACCTTTTTGCACGTAACTTCCTTGTTTACCACGTAAGTCCTTGCATAACACGTAACTTGATACTTACGTGACTTGTAGTGCACGTAAGTATGAAGATCACGTATCTAGTCTGCTGACTTTCCGAAACGTTTGTATTCTGTTATATCGATATTCCTTTTGGTTATTTCAAAACCCGTATAAAACGTTAATCATTAAGGCATAAACCACTAGACTTAGAGATACTTAGACATGTTTATTTACGTGATGTTTAGGGCACTTAGACGTGGGAGCTTGACGGTATTATAGTATTTCCCGACATATCGTGATTTGGATTGCGTTGCTATTCTGTGAGTTATTTCGCTGCCCTTTTTACCGCTTTTACTTTTGGGCATGATTAGCGTTGTATAAAAGTATTTTATGTTATATATATGGTATGGTATGTATTATGGTATGTATTTGGATATGGATGCCTTTAGGTTAGCATTACCCAACTCGTTCCGCCTTTGTGGTAGAACGAGGCCCCGTATACACACCTGTTAGCTTTTGGCCGCCGGATCGTATATATAGCGCTATATGGGCCTGACAAGCCCTCATTGTTAATACTATGGATGATGGATGCGCCCTGTCCATGTTAGCAATGTTATGACCGATTATTATTATTATTATCGAGGACAACCTATCGTAATGCACTAGGTGGGGTTAGTTGCCAGTATTGTTGAGGTTCAGGTGTATCGTATTTACCGAAGGCTATTATTCTATCCAGTATGGTATTATGTTATGAACTGAGTATGGTACCTTTATGGTGCAGTATGGTATCTTTATGGTACAAGTATGGTATTTTTATGGTATAAGTATGAGTATTTTATCAAAAGGTTTTGTAAACCTCACGTATATTTTGAAACATCATTTTCAAATGAATTATCTTCAAATCTTATCATTTTTGGGTCAAATCCTATTGAAAACTTTTATACTAATATGTTTTAATTTACTATTGCGAATAATTCACCAACTTTATGTTGACGTCGTATTTTTAACGCTTTTCAGGGATTTGAGGTTACTCTATTTGATGCTATGCTTTGACTGGCTACGTGGATCTTTTGCATGGAATTTATTTTGCTTTATTGAATTCCTTAGTATCCCAAACTTTGTAGCCGTATTATGCTATTCTCGGATGACTGTAATAAGTATTTTACTTCAAACTCTTTATCTATGTTGATTATGTATGGATTACTTATGTTTGATGTAACCTTTGAATCTCTGATACCGTATACACTGTACACCTCGATTCCGCCATTTAATGCGGGGTGTGACAGATATTATTGTTTTCAAACGACATATAAAGCATATAAATATAAATAATAAGTATTTATTAAATATAAATAGTACCAAATTTATAACCCTTATAAATCATATTCTATATTAATAAAGAATCTGTTAATTATAGATAAATATAAGTAGTACCAAAATTTACAACCAATTATAAATCATATTCTATATTAATAAAGAATCTGTTAATTATAGATAGAGGGTGATATCGATATTGCACCTATTTTTTTTTTTAAGTTATAAATTACAACTCGAACGTTCCCTTAGGCGTTCCCTTAGGGTACTAACAAAGGAAAAAAGTTAGAAAAAGTTTAAATTTGATGGGTTTATAAGTAGATAGTAATTACTTATTTCCTTATCATATTGTTTTTATATTGAGTTGGTAGTATGGAAACTTGGAATTTATAACGCAATCGAATTGGGATTGTATTGCATATCGATTAAAAAATAAAATAGTAATTGCCGACTATATATATAAATATCAATCAATCTCAATCTGTATCTAAACCTTTAACAAATTCAATATAATTTCCATCGGTCGTTCAACAATTGGAGGTATGAATTATATGTTTAAGCTCTTAGATTTGATTAATTGTGTTTAGATAGATCGATCCAGTTTATTGGGTGATTTAATTAATCTTTGTTACGAATTCTATCTTCTTTAATCTCGAAACCTCGAATTAATCTAAAAAGTTTCATAAAATCTTAGTCTTTTTTTTGCCAAGTCTTTTTAGATGTTTTGTATAGTTTTGATTATTCTTTAACACTTGCATGTTGTTCGGTTTTATTGGTGTAATTTCAATCTTTAATTTGACTTGTATATATTTGCTTCCCGTTAACTAATTAAAGTTTGTAATATAGGTTGTTAACAGATGGAGCAGCACAATTCTTGTGATGGTCGATTCCCTCCGATATCTGTAGAATACCCGTGGTTAGTTATTCAGAACCCGGATACGGAAGAAGATAGCCATATTTTCTTCAACCTAAGCGACCCACTATGTAAATATCAGTGTCGAGTTCCAGAGTTGCTCAAGAAATGTATCCGAGGGTGTTACCATGGCTGGCTGATTCTCTCTGACCATTCACACAACTGGTCTCTTTGGAACCCAGTTAGTTCTCAAGTCATACCTCTCCCCCGTTTGATTTTGAAAGATGAAGATTATGAATCTATCACACAATGTTGTTTGTCCGCCCCTCCACATAATCCGGCTTCAGTTCTTATTTTGACGAATACCAAAAAACCCACCTTAGTTTTTTGTCGAGTAGACCGTAAAAAAGAGAGGTTAAGATGGATTGAAATGTCATACGATAAACAGCTCATGAGAATAACCGGTGAAGATGGTTCAGTCTTACTACATAGCCTAACTTGTTGCGATGGTAAAGTGTATGCGTTGAATACAGACAATGGTTTTGCTTCTTTTGTCATAAAGGTTGACATTCGGGTTAAGGATAGAGAAGTTGAGATAAAACTATCGCTCTTCGGGATATGTCCTTATTCTTCCTACAAGTGTTGTCCTTTCCAGAAACATTATTTGAAAGGATCTGGTACAGAATTGTTCTATATTATGGTAGATTTTCATGACATAACTGAAAAAACACTACATGGTGCGTCTACGTTCAAATTAGACATGATTAGTAGAAATTGTGAAGAAATGGAAGTCTTCAAAGACTTGGACATGACTGGATTGGATTGGAAAGATATGGAGGATTTCAAAGACTTGGACAGGAGTCTTGAGTTTTGGGAAGAATTAGAGGACCTCAAAGATGCCATCTTTTACGTGGATGTTGCTCGTGATTTCTCTATATTTTACACCTCCACGGTTGCCTCGGAGTTAGGGGGTAATATACATATCCGTGGTGAATGTGGCAAAGTAATATACTCGTACCACGTCAAAAAGAGAACCATCTCCCTATCTTCTATGCCTTCTCTAGTGCTTCCAACAAGTAATGTCTTACTCTGGGAGTGCAGGTATTTAACTTTTAATTTATTTATTTATCACAAGTGAAAATGTTTTCTTAATGACATTTTATATACAGGTTACAAGATGATCATAAGTGCACCATTGGTTCTAAACACGACGAAGAAGTAGAGGACAAGGAACAGGAGATGGTCGTAAGATCAGTTATGGATCAAGAGGTTGAATTAAATGAATCATGGCTTCTCAATCTTCCGTCTTGTATTTTGGAATTGATTATGGAGCTTTGTGTTGGTGTGGAATACATGAAATTTCGTGCTACTTGTAGACCTTGTCGTCTAGCAGCACCTCTTATACAACGGAGCAATGAAACATCATTAAGAATATTGCAAAGTTATTCGTTACTTTCACCGTGGCTAGTAGTTGTAGACAAAAATCAAGGCATCCTTACTTTTACAGATCCAGTATTCGGTGACAACTACTACATGAAAAATTCACGGGTATTAGTTACACAAGAGAGAATATGTTGTTCAAGGTTTGGCTGGTTGTTGTTTGAAAGTAGTGACTTGGGATGCCTAGTGTTCTTTAACCCCTTCACAAATGATCTCCGCAAACTTCCAGATGCAGAGTGCAATTTCCAAAGCATGTGTTTCTCAGCACCACCTACTTCCCCTAATTGTATGGTTGTTGGATTTGACACAGTTTTCGAATTGGAAGTTTTAATACACTTTGTAGGCCGGGAACCGTCGTGGCGTACGGTTTGTCTGGTTGATAATCCCATTTCCATTCGTTTTCCAACATTTTATGGCCAAGATATTTATGCCTTGTGTAACGATGGAAAAGTTGTTGTTTTCAAAAACTTGGACAAAGAAAATAACTCTTGGAAGATTTTTGAAGCCGTTGCTCCAACAAGTGGTTGCAGATCTTTACCACAATATTACCTCATGAAATGGGATCAGCATATTTTACTTGTCATTGTTGACGAGATTGGAAAACTTGTTGAGGTATTTAAGTGGAATGATTCTATAGAAGAATGGGAGAAAATAGATGATTTAGGAAGGCACATGATTTATATTTGTGGTACAACATGTATTTGCATCGAAGCCAAAATACCAGAAATGGAGAACAAGATTTTGTTTCCCCGACTTCATTCCAAGAAGGAAAGGATAGTGTTTTATTCACTCGAAACACGTAGGTATCACACGTTCAATGGCAAAAACATAGAAGAAAATCTTGGGGATTTCATCGGAACTTGTCATCATCTTAACCCTCATGTGTGGATTGAACCGATGTGGGTTTAGGTGACATTATTATTAGAATCATTATTATTATTTTTTATAAACTATTGGCCATGTTAAACCTGTGTTATCTTTTTAATCATCCAAGTTATCAGGGTGCTTTAGGCATGGTAAAACGGCATGTAGGTTATTTCCGTATGAAGACGTAAATTCTTGTCTGCATCAAGCCATCACGCCTTTTCTTTACATTCATCTAAAGAGGCCTATGATTACTCACTTGTTAAAAATTGTCTATTGTATATGTTCCTGCTAAATTTATTTTAACACTTAGATATGATAATGTAATCTACCTTGGAATTCAGCTAGAATATCTCAAGCTGATGAACCTTAGAAGTACTCATTAAAAAAAATAGTTAGATCAAAAAGGGCATTTGGTATAATTTATTTCTATCAAACTGTAAGCTAGACCTAGTTCATGTTTGTCAATAACAACTAGATTCGTCTTTCGGGCAATCCACTCAAGTATTCAACAGTGTTGGTTGATACACGTAGACAAATTTTACAAACAAAACACAATGAATGATCGAGAATGGAAGACTAGCTTACATATACTAACTAGCTGGAAATGGACCAGCTATAACTAGTTCTGGTCAGGTTTGTTTCGGTCATGATTAATTTGGTTGCTTTTGAACGGATTTTGGACCACACTATATCTAACTTATTTAAAAGGTTAAAAATAAATGTTATTTTCAGGGGTAAAATTGCAAGATGATGAAACTTAATATGCAAACCCTTGCAATATATTTTATGCTAGTCTTGTTATAATTTAATGCTCCATCTACGAGACGACACGACTACATCTTGTAGCTACAAATACATGTAACTTGTATTTGAAAATGTTTTATTATTGTATTAACTTATAATATAATTATGTTAACCATATGCGGTAAGCCATTATTATCGATCGATTACTGTGGTTTGTTATAAAATATAATTCGTCTACGCATACCAACCAACTGTTGCTTGAAATGCTTGAGAGACGAAACTAGTTGCTATTGACCAAACCTGAACTAAGTTTAACTTTAGTTTAGCTTGAAACATTTAAAATAGATTCATCCACAGTTTGATAGAACTAATTAGAATTATACCATATTCCCTTTTTGATCTTACTGATTTTTTATGTGTATTTCTGAGGTTCATCAGCTTGAGATATTCAGCTCTTACAACACTTGCATGTATATATGTTTAAATTTATTTTAGCACAAACACTTTGTATTCTAGCTAATGGGTAGGGTAGAATATGCTCAATGGCTTGGTGCCGACACGATCGAGTTCACGTCTAAAATGCTTGATGCATTTAGAAACAACCCACATACAGTATTACCATGCCTGAAGCACCAGTAATCGGATGGTAACGGGAAAAAGAAAAGAAAATATATAAAGGACTTAACATGTAGATAGTAAGAAGTTTAGTACATTTTTGGATTGTCCTTGTGGTGTTGTGGATCTGGACCTCCTGGGGTTACTTGATCTTTACCAGTCATTGATCTCCGGTTATCATACTTCATCTTAGATAAATCATATCCCAGTTTACGTAAAATATGTCTGCTCTTCAAACTCTTAAGACCACGATAACTTATTGCTTCTGTTTTGCTCAAATGTGCAAAGAGAAGTAAAATGATTAGTATTGAGAAATGAAGGGAAGTTGATTTTGTCATTTTAGACTAGTATGATAAATTCACGAGTCCGACGCTATTGTAAGTTTCAAAGGAGATACAGGCTAGGGTTATGGTATATGGGAGCACATTATGCAACTTGAGTTTAAATACTTGGTTGAAAGGCTAACAAATATTAAAAGATTAGAAGTTGCCACATTTTCTCCTTGGAAAACGACCTACATTGACAACGAGTTTGTTGCATCCTTGTCATGAATTTGGGATGAAATTACGAGTGAAAAAAACAATAATCAAAGAGCTTGTATTGAGAAACACAAATATACGAGGGAAAAACATTGAAGTGATATTTTCTTTAAAGGAAGAAGAAACGAACATATTCACAACGAGTTTGTCCCATGATTTTCACTTGGTTATTTTACAAGGTTTCAACATTAATCAAAATGTCAGTTCTCGCTTATCATGATATGTTTAGCTTATTTACTCTTGATTGGTTAGGGTGTGCAGAAACCGACCTAACCAAGGCCGTTTAAAACCGAACCCAACCGACCATTCTATAATGAATGCAGATTTGTGAATTGGGTACATGATGATTGGTAAAATTTCCTTAAAGTTTGACTAATCCATTTCTATAACTGATATTCTATATGATCTCATTGCTTTACAACAACAATTATCAATTTCATGTGTCTCTATTTGAGAACTTTAACTTATGGTGTTAAAGCCATATTTTCCTCTCTTTAAATTCCCAATATCTCCGAGGTTATGTCTTGTAGTCTTCTTGTGCTAATAGTGGAAAATTCTGAAAAAACAAACAAAAATTAAAAGAACAAATGGGCAAGAGTTGCTTTAGAAGATAAGACAAGGTTATACATTCATTTTCCATGTTATTCATTGTTTATGCTCTTATATACATTGAGGATTATTCTATTTTTGATCTCGGTTTGCCACATACGAATGTGTTGATGCCCTACTGACTATTAAAGGTTGCCTTTTGACATCAAATGGATATTTCTCTTTATTTTAGATTGGATTTCCATCATTTTCTATCAAATCTTTGTGGAATTCCTTTCCAAGATTCAAATTCTTGATACCATATGATTGGGAAGGACTAGATAATATTATGCTAAAGAAATAAAGTAGATATGGCGGCGAATCAAATTATAAATATTTATTAACCATCATAGAAAACTAAGCTATGATGAGGCAACAATTCATCACTTATAAGTCTTTTTCTTCAAAGAGCCAACACCTCCATGGTGTTGAACGTGTCAGACTTATGGAAATAATGGCACCTTTAAACCCATAAAATTTTTTATCGACAATGACAAAGGAAAGAAAAAAGTTTTATTAGTTAGATGAATTTAATCCAACGTGCGTTTGAATTAGAGTATATATGTGGTACTGATCAAATGGTTGTGCTTTCCCTGTGTTTGTTAACGTTTTTGCGTTATAAAGTCGAATGAATATGGAAAATTGGGTGTTTCAGTTACAAATTTTTTTGCCAGGCTTCCACTCATAAGAGGAGGGTAACAAACAAAAGAGTCTAATGTCCACCCTTTAAAGTGGCCGTATATATCATTATTTTTCTGCATAGTATCAAATTTTTTGATAATCAATTATTCTATCTAGTAACCTTTTCTCCTTTCACTATATCGGTCAACTTAGTTTCTTTTAAGCCAAACTTTAAAAATAACGATGGGTTGAACGACATAACAGAAGCTCTTTTCTCAAGAAACAATTCGCGATTTTTAGCCAAGTAAGTAAGTAAACAATCAAAAAGCTGTTTAGTGCAAGTTCTATTGAAATTTTATCTTTTCTGTAGGAAGTCAACATTGTTCCACTTATCTTTAATCTTTAATTAATCAAACCGAAAAGCAATCTTAACAAATGTCCAAAAAAGTCAATTGGCATAATCTATCAGCCGTACAATATCCACTTCAATGTGTCCCTAACTTTCCTATGTCATTTAACACAAACAGTCTATGGTGCTATCCTGATATGTGCATCAACATATATTCGGAATATAATGCAATCATATTACTGAGTTTTCGATTTGTTTTTCTTATGTAAATAAAATCAGATATTCGGAATATGTGCATCAACTGTTTTTCTTATGTAAATAAAATCTTATATGTGGACCTTTAGTATCCTTTAGTGAAGTTATACAAATTTTTTTTGCCACATGATGTTAGTTTTCCTTTCCAAATGGGCATTTCCTTTTACATATGGAGATATCAGATATGAGTTCCTATGTTGGTTTCTGCATAGTAGCGCACGATTTTTAATATTTTTTGTGACATTCGCGAATTTCACGGTATTATTCTATCGTCTCGTATTCATTTTGTTTATTTATATTCGTGTTTTGACCCTATTGTATTTCTTTTATGTTTATCGTATTCGTATTTTATGAGTCGTGTATTTGTATTTTATGCGTATTTGCGTTATCGGGTTATAGTATGTGATTCGGATCTTTATGTCGGGAACGTATAGTCTTAAGTGCCTTTAGTATAAGTCTAGTATGCTCTTATGATAAGTTTAGGGGAATTATGCCTTAATTATATTATTAAAATTAACGTTTAAAAAGTATTTCATCTTTTATCTTTTCGGAAATTTTATTACGAAATTAGTCCTACGCGAGAAATTTTATTACAAATCTAGTCCTTTTCATAATTTCATTACAAAAATCGTCCTTATCAGATTTTGTCTTATTCTTACCAACTATTTTGTCTTTATCTCCATTTAACCTTCTTCTCCAAGTAAAACCCTACACACACCTTTCTCTCTCTAAAAACAAACTCCATTAAAACCACCACCTTCTCTCTAGCTTTTCCGGCGATCCGACCGTCCGATTTTAGATCCGAGACCGGATTATTGATCACCATCATCACCTCTATCTATCCTCCGAATTTCATTTCGATCGGGTAAGTATTTCATCACTTTGGTTTTAAACTTTATTCCATATTTAGCCAAACACGTAAATCACACTTTTAACCGTCCAAATCGAGATTTTATGTAAGATTATTGTTCCTATTACTATCCTGGACATAGGTTTTCATTTAGAGATCAAATGGACTTTTAAAACACTCCAAAAACCGAATTCCGATTACCTTTTTCGCAAAATTCCGTTCAGCACGTAACTGTAACTTACGCTCACGTAACAAGCTGATTTCGTTCACGAAATTTAGCCCTGGTCACGTAACATTAAATTACGTTCGCGTAAGTATGACATCAGTACCAATGTCACGTAACTTCGATTGACCATCACGTAATTCATTCATGTTCACGAAATAGCCATATTTCGCTCACGTAACTTCCATACTCTTCACGTAATTGTTGAAGCTCACGTAAGTCGCACATATGCATGTAAATTCAATTACGCTCACGTAAATTCTGGTACACTCACGTAATTCCCATGTTTTGCCAAGTAATTATGATCATATGCATGTGATTTTATTTACTAGTCACGTGATTCAATCCTAAGTCACATGGTTAACATGCACATCACTTATTCATTTCCATGCATGTAATTCCTCTTGTTTGTCACATAGTAATAGTTTATCACATAATTAATTCCTTCATTAGCACGTAACTTATCATTTACGTGACTTGTAGTGCACGTAAGTATAAGGAACACGTATCTAGACCGTTGACTTTCCGAAACACTTGTTATTCCGTTATATCGATATTCCTTTGGTTATTTTAAAACCCGTATAAAACGTTAATCATTAAGGCATAACCCTACTAGACTTAGAGATACTTAGACATATTTTATTTACGTGATGTATAGGGCACTTAGACGTTGAAGCTTGACGGTATTATTGTATTTCCCGACACATATAAAGATTTGGATTGCTTTGCTATCTGTGAGTTATTCGCTGCCCTTTTTACCGCTTTTATATTTTTGGGCATGATTAGCGTAAAACAAAAGTATTTTTATGTATGAATGTATTGTGGTATGATATTATAGTATACATGGGTACGTATGTACAATGTATACGCTATATGGATATGATGCTTTAGATGATCTCTCCCTATACTTGTACCGCCTTTGTGGTAGTACAAGGCCCCACATACACACCTGTTAGCTATTAGCCGTCGTTCATATATATAGCGCTATTTGGGTCTGACAAACCCTCACTCTAATACGTTATTATGATAAGGGAGGAGCCCTGTCCGTATTAGAGTCTTATGACCGATTATATTTCCGAGAACAACCTAGTTTGAGACACTAGGTGGGGTAGTTGCCTTTAGTGTTGAGGTTCAGGTGTATTACATATTCCTAAAGCTGTACTCTGTCCAGAACGATATTTATGCTATGATATGATGTTGATATTTTACGATATGAGTCTGGTATTTTATGAAATGTTTATGATACCGTATGGTACAAATATGGGTATTTTATTAAAAGGTTTTGTAAACCTCAAGTATATTTTTCAAACCATATCTTCTGGGTCAAAATTTATTGAAAACCTTATCTTATTATGTTTTTATTTATAAATGCGATTAATTCACCAACTTTATGTTGACGTCGTATTTTTAACGCTTTTCAGGGATTTGAGGTTGCTTTATGATTGCTATGCTTTATCTGGCTACGTGGATTTTTGCTGGAATTTATTTTGTTTGTTGTAATTCCTTAGTATCCCAGACTATGTAGCCGTATTTTGATATTTTGGATTACTGTAATAAGTATTCCAATTCAACTCTTTTATCTATGCTGATTATGTTTGGTTATTTATGTTTGATGTAACCTTGAATCTCTGATACCGTATACACTGCGCACCTCGGTTTCCGCCATTTCTATGCGGGGTGTGACAGAAGTTGGTATCAGAGCCAATGGTTATAGCGAACTAAGTGACCTTACGGAATCACTTAGACTATGACCTAGGCTTTTGGACCTATCTGATTTACCTTATGTGCGCATTTCTTTCTTATGTGGGCCTTTATGTGATTCGTGTGCTATATGTGCTTTTATTTTGCTTTTATGCTTTGAGGCCTGCTTGTTTTAGTCGCACATACAGTTATTGTTCTGATTTTATTCCGTTTGATATTCGTAGAAGATGCCGCCTAAGAGATCTACTTCTAGAGCTACTTCTTCTAGAGCTACTCCTGCCGCCACTGTTACCAGAAAGTCGGCAAGACGAGGTCGCCCTACTGCGAGATCGGGTGCTATACCCCAAAGTACTACTGCTATTCCGAATGCTACTGCTTCTACCGCGCCAGATATTAGTCAGCTGATTGCGGAGCAGATCGCCGCAGCTATACCAGTTATCGTGGCTCAACTTAAGGAGACACCGGTACAAGAGGCTGACTTAGGGTTGGAAGAACCCGAGATGCAAGATGTTGAAGCTGAAGGTTTGGCGTCTGGGCGCGATGGATCCGATATTGGTAGAGCAGTACATGTTGGAGCTGGGAGACCACATGTTGTTATTGAAGATCCACCCAGAGGTTGTTCATATAAGGCTTTTCTCGACTGCAAGCCTACTGAGTTCAGAGGTACTGAAGATGCAGTTGCCACTCTCCAATGGTTTGAGAAGATGGAGTCAGTATTTGACGTTTCTGGATGTGCTGATGAACGCCGTGTGAAGTATGCCACCTATCTATTCCAGGGTAAAGCCCTCACATGGTGGAATTCTGTTAAGAAGGTTCAAGGTCGAGCTGCTATCACCTTGATGACCTGGGAAAATCTGAAAGTGATGATGAAGAATGAGTATGTGCCGTCGTCGGAGACGCAACGTTTGGAAGACGAGTTCTGGAACCTAACTATGCAAGGTTCTAACTTTCGGGGTTATGTGAACCGCTTCTACGATTTATGCGTCCTAGTTCCTCGTTTGGCTCGTACTGAGAACGAGAGGATTGAGCGATTCGCTAACGGTTTGCCGCAGACTATGCGAGACCATATCATCTCTCATCTTCCGGGTACACTCCAGAGTGCCGTGGATATTGCTGGTAGGTTGGTCGCTAGTGCTATCCGTGGTGGTACACTGCAACCAGTTGTGAGCCGTAGGGATACTGGAAGATCTACTAGAAGAGATGGGAACAACTCGAGGAAGAGGAACCGTAGCCAAGAGCAGAGGCCGCAACTTCCTCAAGTGTATGCACTGACTGGTACTGAAGCTGGCTCGCAAGGTCGATATCCGAAGTGTGACACTTGCCGTAGTGCTCATGCGCCCAATGTAGCGTGCTGGGTTTGTAAGCGCTGCAAGAAGCTAGGGCACACGGAGCAGTATTGCAGAAAGACTGTTGGAGCATGCTATGAGTGTGGAGAAATGGGTCATCTCCGTCAGCAGTGTCCCAAGTTTAAAGGACCTACTTCTCTTCCTACTCCCGGAGCTGGTACTAGTGCTAGAGGGAATCCTGCTAAGAGCAGAGCTTTTGCTATGGAATCTACCGAAGCTCATCAGGATCCTACAGTTGTTACTGGTACATTTCTTGTTGACGATTATCCTGCTTTTATTCTGTTTGATTCGGGTGCCGATAGAAGCTTCATTTCTAGTGACTTTCGCCCCTTAGTAGACCGTGCCTCTAGTCCTTTAGAGCCTGCCTATGAAGTAGAAATAGCTGATGGTAGATGTGCCTCTGTTAGGGAAGTTATCCGTGATGTTTCTCTCGTTTTAGCCGATACTTCTTTTGCCATCGACCTTATCCCTATGAAGCTCGGTAGTTTTGACGTCGTAGTCGGCATGGATTGGTTGGCAAAGCATAAAGGAGAGATAGTATGTTATGAGAAGCTTATCCGTATTCAGAAGCCGGATGGAGACAAGTTGGTTGTGCACGGAGATAAGTCCGGGAAACGCCTTAAGGTCATTTCTTGTCTAAAAGTTCGCGAGTATGTTCGCAAAGGTTGTTCTTTATTCCTCGCTCATCTGGTGAAGAAAGATTCTGCAATCAAGATTGATGGCGTACCGATCGTTCGAGAGTATTCTGACGTATTTCCCGACGACTTACCTGGAGTCCCTCCCCAGAGACAAACTGATTTTCGTATCGATCTTATCCCTGGAGCAGCGCCTGTTGCTAAAGCTCCTTATCGTTTGGCTCCGTCCGAGATGCTCGAGTTATCGAAACAAATCCAGGAATTGGTAGATAAGGGTTTTATTCGTCCTAGTTTCTCCCCGTGGGGTGCTCCTGTTCTCTTTGTTAAGAAGAAGGATGGCTCCATGCGTTTATGTATTGATTATCGGGAGTTAAACAAGTTGACTGTGAAGAACCGTTATCCCCTTCCTCGTATCGATGACTTATTTGATCAACTTCAAGGTTCTAGTTATTTCTCAAAAATCGATCTTCGTTCTGGTTATCATCAATTGAGAGTTCGAGAAGATGATATACCTAAAACCGCTTTCCGTACTCGTTATGGTCATTACGAATTCATGGTGATGCCGTTTGGTATGACAAACGCCCCTGCAGCATTCATGGAACTAATGAACCGTATTTGTCGTCCGTATTTGGACAAATTCGTCATCGTCTTCATCGACGACATTCTTATCTATTCTCGAAGTCGTAAGGAACATGAAGAGCATTTGCGTCTTGTTCTGGAAGTGCTTCGAAAGGAAAAGCTGTATGCGAAATTCTCCAAGTGCGAGTTTTGGTTATCCGAAGTTCAGTTTCTTGGTCATGTGGTTAGTGCAAAGGGTATTCACGTCGATCCTGCCAAGATCGAAGCTGTTAAGAGTTGGGTTGCACCGAAGTCACCAACCGAAATCCGTTCATTTTTGGGTCTAGCTGGGTATTATCGCCGTTTTATCGAAGATTTCTCTAAGATCGCTTCACCTATGACGAAGCTGACACAGAAGAGTGAACCGTTTGTTTGGGGTACCGATCAGGAAGAAGCATTTCAGATATTGAAGCAGCGGTTGTGTGACGCTCCGATTCTGAGTCTGCCAGTTGGTTCCGAAAATTTCGTGGTTTATTGCGACGCTTCGCACAAGGGTCTTGGTTGTGTGCTTATGCAAAATGGTAAGGTTATAGCTTACGCTTCGCGTCAGCTGAAAATCCATGAGCAGAATTATACGACGCATGATCTAGAGTTGGGAGCTGTCGTCTTTGCATTGAAGATTTGGAGACATTATCTGTATGGGACCAAGTGTACTGTTTTCACCGATCACAAGAGTCTTCAACACATATTCGATCAGAAGATGCTGAATATGAGACAACGACGCTGGGTTGAATTACTGAACGACTATGACTGCGACATTCGTTACCACCCTGGTAAAGCGAACGTTGTGGCTGATGCCCTAAGTCGTAAAGAAACAGTCAAACCAGTCCGTATTCATTCGATGGTGATATCTATTCAGACGAGCTTGAAGGCTCGGATTATTCAAGCTCAGGAAGGTATTATGACTGAAGACCGTATTAAGGATGAAAGATTGTATAAGTTGGCATTGGAGTTAGAACCGAAAGAGGATGGAGTTCTGTATTATCTCGAACGTATTTGGGTTCCTGTTTGTATCCGTCGGTTAATTCTGGACGAAGCCCATAAGTCGAATTATTCTATTCATCCTGGTTCCGACAAGATGTATCACGATTTAAAAGACTTTTATTGGTGGCCGGGTATGAAGCGTGAAATCGCCGAGTATGTCAGCCGGTGTTTGACTTGTTCGAAAGTGAAGGTTGAATACCAGAAACCGTCTGGACTACTACAACAACCGAAGATTCCCGAGTGGAAATGGGAGCGGATTACTATGGATTTTGTTACGAAGCTTCCGAGATCTTCGAGTGGTTATGACAGTATTTGGGTTATTGTGGATCGTTTGACGAAGTCTGCTCGTTTCTTACCAATCCGTGAGAACTATCCGATGGAGAGATTCGTACGCTTGTATATTTCAGAGATCGTATCGAAACATGGTGTTCCAGTATCTATTATTTCCGATCGTGATGCTCGTTTCACTTCACGATTTTGGAAGACTTTTCAGTCCGCTATGGGTACGAGACTAGATATGAGTACCGCTTATCATCCTCAGACCGATGGTCAGAGTGAGAGAACTATTCAGACTATGGAAGATATGCTACGGGCTTGCGCTATTGATTTTGGTGGTAGTTGGGATATTCATTTGCCGTTGATTGAGTTTTCGTACAACAACAGCTATCACACGAGTATCAAGTGTGCACCGTTTGAAGCTCTATATGGCCGTAAATGTCGATCACCTGTATGTTGGGCAGAAGTTGGGGATAGTCAGATTTCCGGTCCGGAGATTATTCAAGAGACCACTGACAAGATCTTCAAGATCAAGGAACGATTAGTTACTGCCAGAGATCGACAAAAGAAGTATGCTGATAAGCGCAGGAAGCCTCTCGAGTTCAGTGTTGGAGATATGGTATTATTGAAGGTATCTCCATGGAAAGGGGTTGTCCGATTTGTGAAGCGCAGCAAGCTGAGTCCGAGATACACGGGTCCGTTCAAGATCTTAGCCCGCGTCGGCCCAGCTGCGTATCGATTAGAATTGCCGGCAGAACTGAGCAGCGTACATAATGTATTCCATGTATCTCAGTTGAAGAAGTGCCTGGCTGACGAGACATTATTAGTTCCGCTTGAACAACTCCAGATTGACGATAAACTTCACTTCGTTGAGGAACCGATCGAGATCGTTGATAAGGATGTTAAGCGTCTGCGACGAAGTAAGATTCCGATTGTCAAAGTTCGCTGGAATTCCCGCTTTGGTGCTGAGTTCACGTGGGAACGCGAAGATGAAATTCTGCGGAAGTATCCTCACCTTTCTCCCGGAAGTAGTACCCAGTGATAATTTCGAGGACGAAATTCTTTTTACTTGGGGAGACTGTGACATTCGCGAATTTCACGGTATTATTCTATCGTCTCGTATTCATTTTGTTTATTTATATTCGTGTTTTGACCCTATTGTATTTCTTTTATGTTTATCGTATTCGTATTTTATGAGTCGTGTATTTGTATTTTATGCGTATTTGCGTTATCGGGTTATAGTATGTGATTCGGATCTTTATGTCGGGAACGTATAGTCTTAAGTGCCTTTAGTATAAGTCTAGTATGCTCTTATGATAAGTTTAGGGGAATTATGCCTTAATTATATTATTAAAATTAACGTTTAAAAAGTATTTCATCTTTTATCTTTTCGGAAATTTTATTACGAAATTAGTCCTACGCGAGAAATTTTATTACAAATCTAGTCCTTTTCATAATTTCATTACAAAAATCGTCCTTATCAGATTTTGTCTTATTCTTACCAACTATTTTGTCTTTATCTCCATTTAACCTTCTTCTCCAAGTAAAACCCTACACACACCTTTCTCTCTCTAAAAACAAACTCCATTAAAACCACCACCTTCTCTCTAGCTTTTCCGGCGATCCGACCGTCCGATTTTAGATCCGAGACCGGATTATTGATCACCATCATCACCTCTATCTATCCTCCGAATTTCATTTCGATCGGGTAAGTATTTCATCACTTTGGTTTTAAACTTTATTCCATATTTAGCCAAACACGTAAATCACACTTTTAACCGTCCAAATCGAGATTTTATGTAAGATTATTGTTCCTATTACTATCCTGGACATAGGTTTTCATTTAGAGATCAAATGGACTTTTAAACACTCCAAAAACCGAATTCCGATTACCTTTTTTCGCAAAATTCCGTTCAGCACGTAACTGTAACTTACGCTCACGTAACAAGCTGATTTCGTTCACGAAATTTAGCCCTGGTCACGTAACATTAAATTACGTTCGCGTAAGTATGACATCAGTACCAATGTCACGTAACTTCGATTGACCATCACGTAATTCATTCATGTTCACGAAATAGCCATATTTCGCTCACGTAACTTCCATACTCTTCACGTAATTGTTGAAGCTCACGTAAGTCGCACATATGCATGTAAATTCAATTACGCTCACGTAAATTCTGGTACACTCACGTAATTCCCATGTTTTGCCAAGTAATTATGATCATATGCATGTGATTTTATTTACTAGTCACGTGATTCAATCCTAAGTCACATGGTTAACATGCACATCACTTATTCATTTCCATGCATGTAATTCCTCTTGTTTGTCACATAGTAATAGTTTATCACATAATTAATTCCTTCATTAGCACGTAACTTATCATTTACGTGACTTGTAGTGCACGTAAGTATAAGGAACACGTATCTAGACCGTTGACTTTCCGAAACACTTGTTATTCCGTTATATCGATATTCCTTTGGTTATTTTAAAACCCGTATAAAACGTTAATCATTAAGGCATAACCCTACTAGACTTAGAGATACTTAGACATATTTTATTTACGTGATGTATAGGGCACTTAGACGTTGAAGCTTGACGGTATTATTGTATTTCCCGACACATATAAAGATTTGGATTGCTTTGCTATCTGTGAGTTATTCGCTGCCCTTTTTACCGCTTTTATATTTTTGGGCATGATTAGCGTAAAACAAAAGTATTTTTATGTATGAATGTATTGTGGTATGATATTATAGTATACATGGGTACGTATGTACAATGTATACGCTATATGGATATGATGCTTTAGATGATCTCTCCCTATACTTGTACCGCCTTTGTGGTAGTACAAGGCCCCACATACACACCTGTTAGCTATTAGCCGTCGTTCATATATATAGCGCTATTTGGGTCTGACAAACCCTCACTCTAATACGTTATTATGATAAGGGAGGAGCCCTGTCCGTATTAGAGTCTTATGACCGATTATATTTCCGAGAACAACCTAGTTTGAGACACTAGGTGGGGTAGTTGCCTTTAGTGTTGAGGTTCAGGTGTATTACATATTCCTAAAGCTGTACTCTGTCCAGAACGATATTTATGCTATGATATGATGTTGATATTTTACGATATGAGTCTGGTATTTTATGAAATGTTTATGATACCGTATGGTACAAATATGGGTATTTTATTAAAAGGTTTTGTAAACCTCAAGTATATTTTTCAAACCATATCTTCTGGGTCAAAATTTATTGAAAACCTTATCTTATTATGTTTTTATTTATAAATGCGATTAATTCACCAACTTTATGTTGACGTCGTATTTTTAACGCTTTTCAGGGATTTGAGGTTGCTTTATGATTGCTATGCTTTATCTGGCTACGTGGATTTTTGCTGGAATTTATTTTGTTTGTTGTAATTCCTTAGTATCCCAGACTATGTAGCCGTATTTTGATATTTTGGATTACTGTAATAAGTATTCCAATTCAACTCTTTTATCTATGCTGATTATGTTTGGTTATTTATGTTTGATGTAACCTTGAATCTCTGATACCGTATACACTGCGCACCTCGGTTTCCGCCATTTCTATGCGGGGTGTGACATTTTTTGTGCTAAACATTGTGGATTTCGCTTTTATGATTCAGAATATTTGATTCGTTGGGCGGTGGATTAGACTATAGTCTACCTGGAGACAGCATAATGAATACAACCTCGTATAATGGAAACTAAAGTTTAAAGACCCAATTATATCGTTGACAGTCCTTATATTCATGTTATATTAGAATCATCGTGGTTGTCTTTATCTGTTTTTATATTTACAAATGACGAGAAAGTGAAAGAATCTAACATATAAGTTTGGTTGATAATTGACAAGTTTAAAGAATCTAGTGGAGTGGACACATGCGTCCACTTTTTGTCACAACTTAATTGGTTTGGAAAAGGATTGAATATAACGAAAAGCATGTGGTTCAGTGATTAAGGTAATTCATTCACCTTAGAGACACCGAAAGATCCTACGCACATAGCATATGCATCGTTCCTTCTCAAGGTGAATTTTTATGATGATGTAATGGCATGGTAACCTCAATTGATTTTCAATGAATCAATGATAATTGCTTATACATTAATAGTAGGAAGACGAAAATAAGATGATCTTTTTTTCGTTTGTTTAGTTTAACTGTGTTTCTTTAATCATTTGTTGGAATGTACATGCAAAAAACCAACCTGTTCTTGTAAACATTAAAGGACAATACTCTTTTAGAAAAACTACTAGCTAGATCCTTAAATAATCTTTCTAGGCATACAAAATGGTTTTTTGTAAAGGTCACTGTCATTTGTGGCAGAGTCGAAGAATCCTAAAAAATCAAAATCATGACTAAAATACCAAGTATCTTTAATAAGATGGCCACACAATTTACAACAAAGACAAAATAAATGAAAACTAAAATCTAAAGATGTAAGGAAATTTGAAATCAGGGGATAAATTTTGGGCTTAAGCCGGAAAGCCCTGCCTATGCCTCTACATCATCAAGATTTACGATTCAAGCGCTTCTCTTTATGTTGATTAGTCGTATGCAATACAATTACATCAAGATTCAATAGTTATGATAGTTTGAAATTGACATGTATTTGTCCCTATTGTTTTTGCATTGACATTGTTTCATACGCAGAAATTCTTCAGCTATTTTTCGTTGTTGTTTATCCTCCTTATTTTTGTTCTCCTTTACTTAAATAGTCAACTCCCATTATTTATATCTCGGACAACTTCAATTCCACTTAAATATGTCATTTCACATACGATAAGCAATCATTACAAGCGCACATTTTTCTAACCGTTCTACTTAACTTTTGTTTCAGATTAATCACCATATACTATTCGTTAAACTTCAAAAATAAGAATGAAGTATATTTCATTATAAGCTATATATTTATAACTCAAAAAATGTCTAAAATAACTCGTTTAAGCTTTTAGTGCTCCTTTTGCAGTTTCACAAGCACATTTATCGTTATATCTAGATTAAAAGTTTGATTCCATATCTTGTTAGCTCAATCCTGCTTTACGCCCTTCATCAATTTAATTGGTTATTTATAGTTAATCTAGCTCAATTACCGAGTATTATAAACAATGAAAATTGATTATGGTTAAGTTAATTTGCGGCAATTGCTTAGTATCGCTTTAAATGGCATTAATATTGCCTGTGTTTTAGCAATTTTAATGTTTTAGTATCCATAGGACTTCACAAATACAAAATGATACAGATTTGTTCTTCATCTACAAAAAAGAAATAATAATACATTTTCCATTATTTGTTGCAGAAGTCGATCATGTCAAACTTGAAAAGTCCATTTTAACTTTTGCAAAAATGTAGGTATGCATGTGACTGTTTATATGATAAATGTATTTAGGCAGACAAGTAGAAGCGATTCATCAAATATATATATAACTACATTATAATTTTTCCCATGGTAAAAGGTTACATTAAACTTTCCTTATACAATGGGAGTGGCTGCCCGGTGCACGTTGCACCAAAACTTCTCGAGCCTCATGGTATTGGGTTGCTAGTGATGCTGACCATCTGGTCCACCAGGGGCTACTCTAGCCGTGTCCACCAATTTCCTTCTATTATAGTTCTTCAATCTAGACAACTCTAACACTAAATCTTTCAAAAACTGACTACTATTCTCTCCTTTCTCCATGCCCCTAACCCCACGATAACTAGTTGTTTCCGAACCACTTACATTGGCAAATAAAAGTAGTAAAATGCACATTGAAATTAGCTTAGAAGCAGAAATAGCCATTTCAATTAAGCTAGTCAATTAGATTATTAGAGTGCGTATAAGTTAGTGATGAGTGTAGTATAAACTTACTTGAATTTATAGTGCATGAAGTTTAGGAAGATGTTAAGAATAAATTGTTTTATAGTAAATAGTTCCACACAAATGCAATACCTCACATGCCAATGATAAAGATATGGCGACAAAGCCGTAAAGCAGAAAATAGATCTGTGATTTTGGGTGGGCATGTATAGAGTAACAAATCCAGCAGTGCTCCTTGTCAATATCTTTAATTAAAGTGTATTTATCCTTCATATTCGTTGTGACATTCGCGAATTTCACGGTATTATTCTATCGTCTCGTATTCGTTTTATTTATTTATATTCGTGTTTTGACCCTATTGTATTCCTATTTATGTTTATCGTATTCGAATTTTATGAGTATCGTATTTGTATTTTATGCGTATTTGCGTTTATCGGGTATATAGCGTGTAATTCGGATCTTTATGTCGGGAACGTATAGTCTTAAGTGCCTTTAGTATAAGTCTAGTATGCTCTTATGATAAGTTTAGGGGAAATATGCCTTAAATATATGATTAAGATTAACGTTTAAAAATATTTCATTTTTAGTCTTTTCGGAAATTTTATTACGAATCTAGTCCTACGCGAGAAATTTCATTACAATTTTGGTCCTATGCCAAATTTTATTACAAAAATCGTCCCTAATCTGATTTTGTCCTTATCTACTTTTTGTCTTACTCTCTCTCTCTCTCACTCTCACCTTCTTCTCCAAGAAAACAAGCTACACACTCTTTCTCTCTCTAAAAACACCATAAACACACCACCTTCTCTCTAGCTTTTCCGGCGATCCGACCGTCCGATTTTAGATCCGAGACCGGATTATTGATCACCATCATCACCTCTATCTATCCTCCGAAATTCGTTACGATCGGGTAAGTATTTCATCACTTTGGTTTTAAACTTTATTCCATTTTTGATTCAAACCGAAACTATCATTTTTAACCGTCAAAACTTGGATTTATGTAAGATTATTGTTCCTATTAGTATTCTGGACATAGGGTTGCGATTATAGATCAAATGGACATCTAAAACACCTAGAAATCGAGTTCCGATTACCATTTTTCGTAAAAATCCCGTTCATGCACGTAACTCATGTTTGGTTCACGAAATTGCTATGTTACGTTCACGTAACTAAGACCATTGGTCTTAGTTACGTTCACGTAACTAAGACCATTGGTCTTAGTCACGTAACTCGACTATTACGCACGTAACTGATCAGAAAACAATTACGCTCACGAAATTAACACTTCCATTCACGAAACTCAACAATTACGCACGAAACTATGGAGTTTCGTGACTTGCTCATCACGTAACTCCCACAGTTACGTGATTGGTCCCTGAAATTCATAATTTATCGCGTAATTAGTCCTTTTGGCACGTAATTAGTCCCTTATGCACGTAATTGCTTCACGAGTCACGTAATTATGTTCCTAGATCACGTAATTGACTTGAAAGTCACGGAATTGATACCTTTGTCACGTAATTATGCTTATGGGTCACGAAATTCTTGTTTTGTTCACGTAACTTCCTTGTTTGTCAAGTTACTATACCCGTAACTCTTGTATATCACGTAACTTGATACTTACGTGACTTGTAGTGCACGTAAGTATGAGGATCACGTATCTAATCCGTTGACTTTCCGAAACACTTGTTATTCCGTTATATCGATATTCCTTTGGTTATTTCAAAACCCGTATAAAACGTTAATCATTAAGGCATAACCCTACTAGACTTAGAGATACTTAGACATGTTTTATTTACGTGATGTATAGGGCACTTAGACATTGAAGCTTGACGGTATTATTGTATTTCCCGACACATATAAAGATTTGGATTGCTTTGCTATCAGTGAGTTATTCGTTGCCCTTTTTACCGCTTTTATATTTTTGGGCATGATTAGCGCTAAACAAAAGTATTTTATGTTATGTATTATGGTATGATATTATGGTATGCATTGGTACGTATGTACAATGCTTACATATTATGGATATGAATGCTTAAGATGATCTCACCCAACTTGTACCGCCTATGTGGTAGTACAAGGCCCCGTATACACACCTGTTAGTCTTTGACCGCCGGAAGTATATATAGCGCTATAAGGGTCTGACGAACCCTCATTGTTAACATTATTTTGGATGATGTCGTGCCATGTCCGTGTTAACAATCTTACGACCGAATATTTTTATCGAGGATAACCTAGTTTGAGACACTAGGTGGGGTTAGTTGCCATTTATATGTTAAGGGTCAGGTGTATTATATGTTCCTAAAGCCGATATTCTATCCAGTATGATATCTATGTTATGATATGATTATGATATTTTATGAAATGAGTATGGTATTTTTATGAAATGATTATGGTACCGTATGGTACAACTATGGGTATTTTATCAAAAGGTTTTGTAAACCTCAAGTATATTTTTGAAACATCATTTTCAAAAGACTTATCTTCAAATCTCATCTTTTGGGTCAAAACTTATTGAAAACCTTTATCCTATTATGTTTTATTTACTATTGCGAATAATTCACCAACTTTATGTTGACGTCGTATTTTAACGCTTTTCAGGGATTGAGGTTGCTTTATGATTGCTATGCTTTATCTGGCTACGTGGATTTTTGCTGGAATTATTTTGTTTGTTGTAATTCCTTAGTATCCCAGACTATGTAGCCGTATTTTGATATTTTGGATTACTGTAATAAGTACTAATTCAACTCTTTTAGCTATGCTGATTATGTTTGGTTATTTATGTTTGATGTAACCTTGAATCTCTGATAGCGTATACACTGCGCACCTCGGTTTCCGCCATTTCTATGCGGGGTGTGACAGAAGTTGGTATCAGAGCCAATGGTTATAGCGAACTAAGTGACCTTACGGAATCACTTAGACTATGACCTAGGCCTTTTGGACCTATCTGATTTACTCTATGTGCGCAATTTCCTTCTTTTTGTGGGCCGGTATGTGATTTATATGCTATATGTGCTTTTATTTTGCTTTTATGTTTGAGGCTGCTGCGTTTAGTCGCACATACAGTTATCGTTTGATTTATTCCGTTTGATATTCGTAGAAGATGCCGCCTAAAAGGAACGCTTCTAGAGCTCCTTCTACTAGAGCTACTCCTGCCGTCTCGTGCTCCGAGAAGGTCGGCAAGGCGATGTCCGCGCCAGACAATAGATCGGGTGGCTACGGGCTCAGAACACACAACGAACATCAGTCATCTGATTGCGGAGCAAATTGCTGCAGCTATTCCGGTGATTGTTGCGCAACTTAAGGAGACACCAGTGCAAGATGCTGACTTAGGGTTTGAAGAACCTGAGATGCAAGATGTTGAAGCAGAAGGTATGGCGTCTGGGCTCGATGGTTCCGATGTTGGCAGAGCAGTGCACATAGGATCTGGTGGACCAAGAATTGAGATTGAGGATCCACCCCGAGGCTGCTCATATAAAGCCTTCCTGGATTGCAGACCTGCTGAATTTAGGGGTACTGAAGACGCTGTGGCTACCCTACAATGGTTTGAGAAGATGGAGTCTGTATTTGATGTGTCAGGATGTCTGATGAGAGCCGTGTTAAGTATTCTACTATCTGTTCCAGGGTAAAGCCCTCACTTGGTGGAACTCTGTGAAGAAGGTCCAAGGTCGAGCTGCTGTCACCTTGATGACCTGGGAGAATTTGAAAGTTATGATGAAGAAAGAGTATGTGCCGTCGGCAGCGATTGGAGGATGAGTTTTGGAAACCTAACTATGCAAGGTTCTAACTATCGTGGGTATGTGAACCGCTTCTATGACTTATGCGTCCTGGTTCCTCGTTTGGCTCGTACTGAGAACGAGAGGATCGAACGGTTCGCGAATGGTTTGCCGCAGACTATGCGAGACCATATTATTTCTCACCTTCCGGGTACACTTCAGAGCGCCGTTGATATTGCCGGTAGGTTGGTCGCTAGTGCCATCCGTGGTGGTACACTGCAGCCAGCTGTGAGTCGTAGAGATTCTGGTCGATCTGACAGAAAGGATAGGGGTAACTCGAGGAAGAGAAGCCGTAGTCACGAACAGAGACCTCAGCTTCCTCAGGTTTATGCGTTGACTGGAGCTGGAACTGGTTATCAGGGTAAACACCCTAGGTGTGACACTTGTCATAGTACTCATGCAGCCAATGTAGCGTGTTGGGTTTGTAAACGCTGCAAGAGGTTAGGCCACACTGAGGAATATAGGACTGCTGGAGCTTGTTATGAGTGTGGAGAAAAGGGTCACCGTCGTCAGCAGTGTCCCAAGCTTGCATCATCTACTTCCCTTCCTACTCCTGGTGCTGGTACTAGTGCTAGAGGGAATCCTGCAAAGAGCCGAGCTTTTGCTATGGAATCTGCTGAAGCTCATCAGGATCCTACCGTAGTTACTGGTACATTTCTTGTTGACGATTATCCTGCTTTTATTCTATTTGATTCGGGTGCCGATGGAAGTTTTATTTCTAGTGACTTTCGCCCCTTAGTAAACCGTGCCTCTAGTCCTTTAGAGCCTGCCTATGAAGTAGAAATAGCTGATGGTAGATGTGCCTGTGTTAAGGAAGTTATTCGTGATATTTCTCTCGTTTTAGCCGATATTCCTTTTTCCATCGACCTTATTCCTATGAAACTCGGTAGTTTCGACGTCGTAGTCGGTATGGATTGGTTAGCGAAGCATAAAGGAGAGATAGTCTGTTATGAGAAGCTTATAAGCCGGATGGAGATCAGTTGGTTGTACACGGAGACAAGGCCGGGAAACGCCTTAAAGTTATTTCTTGTTTGAAGGTTCGCGAGTATGTCCGTCAGGGTTGTTCTTTATATCTCGCTCACTTGGTGAAGAAAGACTCTGCGATAAAGATTGATGGTGTGCCGATTGTTCGCGAATATTCTGACGTTTTTCCTGACGATTTACCTGGAGTCCCTCCCCAGAGACAAACCGATTTCCGTATTGATCTTATTCCTGGAGCTGCACCTGTTGCTAAGGCTCCGTATCGTTTGGCTCCTTCCGAGATGCTCGAGTTGTCGAAGCAAATTCAGGAATTGGTAGATAAGGGTTTTATTCGTCCTAGTTTCTCCCCGTGGGGTGCTCCTGTTCTCTTTGTTAAGAAGAAGGATGGCTCCATGCGTTTATGTATTGATTATCGGGAGTTAAACAAGTTGACTGTGAAGAACCGTTATCCCCTTCCTCGTATTGATGACTTATTCGATCAGTTCTTGCTATTTCTCTAAGATCGATCTTCGCTCTGGTTATCATCAGTTGAGAGTTCGAGAAGATGATATACCTAAGACTGCTTTTCGTACTCGGTATGGTCATTACGAGTTCATGGTGATGCCGTTTGGTATGACAAACGCCCCTGCAGCATTCATGGAACTAATGAACCGTATTTGTCGTCCGTATCTTGACAAATTCGTTATCGTATTCATCGACGACATTCTTATCTATTCCCGAAGTCGCAAGGAACATGAAGAGCATTTGCGCCTTGTTCTAGAAGTGCTTCGAAGAGAGAAGTTGTATGCGAAATTCTCTAAGTGCGAGTTCTGGTTATCTGAAGTTCAATTCCTTGGCCATGTGGTTAGCGCGAAGGGTATTCATGTTGATCCTGCTAAGATTGAAGCTGTTAAAAGTTGGGTTGCACCGAAGTCACCGACTGAAATCCGTTCATTTTTGGGTCTTGCTGGGTATTATCGCCGATTTATCGAGAACTTCTCCTTGCTTCACCTATGACTAAGCTGACACAGAAAAGTGAACCTTTCGTTTGGGGTACCGAACAGGAAGAAGCATTTCAGATTTTGAAGCAGCGGTTGTGCAACGCTCCTATTCTTAGTCTGCCAGTTGGTTCCGAAAATTTTGTGGTTTACTGCGACGCTTCGCACAAGGGTCTGGGTTGTGTGCTTATGCAGAATGGTAAAGTTATAGCTTACGCTTCGCGTCAGTTGAAAATCCATGAGCAGAATTACACGACACATGATCTAGAGTTGGGAGCTGTCGTCTTTGCATTGAAGATTTGGAGACACTATTTGTATGGGACCAAGTGTACCGTATTCACCGACCACAAGAGTCTTCAACACATATTTGATCAGAAGATGCTGAACATGAGACAACGACGATGGGTTGAGTTACTGAACGACTATGATTGCGACATTCGCTACCACCCTGGTAAGGCGAACGTTGTTGCTGATGCATTAAGTCGTAAGGAAACAGTCAAACCTATTCGTTCTATGGTGATATCTATTCAGACGAGCTTGAAGGCTCGGATTATTCAAGCACAGCAAGGTATTATGACTGAGAACCGTGTTAAAGATGAAAGATTGTATAAGTTGGCGTTGGAATTAGAACCGAAGGAGGATGGAGTTCTGTATTATCTCGAGCGTATTTGGGTTCCGGTTAGTATCCGTCAGTTGATTCTGGACGAAGCCCATAAGTCGAACTATTCCATTCACCCGGGTTCCGACAAGATGTATCATGACTTGAAAGATTTTTATTGGTGGCCGGGTATGAAACGCGAGATCGCCGAGTATGTTAGCCGATGTTTGACTTGTTCTAAAGTGAAGGTTGAGTATCAGAAACCATCTGGGTTACTCCAACAACCGAAGATTCCCGAGTGGAAATGGGGAGCGCATCACTATGGATTTTGTTACGAAGCTTCCGAGATCTTCGAGTGGTTATGACAGTATTTGGGTTATAGTTGATCGTTTGACGAAGTCTGCTCTTCGTGAGAACTATCCGATGGAGAGATTCGTACGTTTGTATATTTCAGAGATCGTATCGAAACATGGTGTTCCAGTATCGATTATTTCCGATCGGGATGCTCGTTTCACTTCTCGATTTTGGAAGACATTTCAGACTGCTATGGGTACACGGTTAGATATGAGTACCCGCCTATCATCCTCAGACCGATGGTCAGAGTGAGAGAACTATTCAGACTATGGAAGATATGCTACGGGCTTGCGCTATTGATTTTGGTGGTAGTTGGGATGTTCATTTGCCGTTGATTGAGTTCTCGTACAACAACAGCTATCACACGAGTATCAAGTGTGCACCGTTTGAAGCTTTGTATGGCCGTAAATGTCGATCACCTGTATGTTGGGCAGAAGTTGGAGATAGTCAGATTTCCGGTCCGGAGATTATACAAGAGACCACTGACAAGATCTTCAAGATCAAGGAACGATTGATTACTGCCAGAGATCGACAGAAGAAGTATGCTGATAAGCGCCGGAAGCCTCTCGAATTCAGTGTTGGAGACATGGTATTATTGAAGGTCTCTCCATGGAAAGGGGTTGTCCGATTTGTGAAGCGCAGCAAGCTGAGTCCGAGATACACGGGTCCGTTCAAGATTTTAGCCCGCATTGGCCCAGCTGCGTATCGACTAGAATTGCCGGCAGAACTGAGCAGCGTACATAACGTATTCCATGTATCTCAGTTGAAGAAATGCCTGGCTGATGAGACATTATTAGTTCCTCTTGAGCAACTCCAGATTGATGATAAGCTTCACTTCGTTGAGGAACCGATCGAGATCGTTGCTAGTGATGTTAAGCGTCTGCGACGAAGTAAGATTCCGATTGTCAAGGTTCGCTGGAATTCCCGCTTTGGTGCTGAGTTCACGTGGGAACGCGAAGATGAAATTCTGCGGAAGTATCCTCACCTTTCTCCCGGAAGTAGTACCCAGTGATAATTTCGAGGACGAAATTCTTTTTACTTGGGGAGACTGTGACATTCGCGACGGTATTATTCTATCGTCTCGTATTCGTTTTATTTATTTATATTCGTGTTTTGACCCTATTGTATTCCTATTTATGTTTATCGTATTCGAATTTTATGAGTATCGTATTTGTATTTTATGCGTATTTGCGTTTATCGGGTATATAGCGTGTAATTCGGATCTTTATGTCGGGAACGTATAGTCTTAAGTGCCTTTAGTATAAGTCTAGTATGCTCTTATGATAAGTTTAGGGGAAATATGCCTTAAATATATGATTAAGATTAACGTTTAAAAATATTTCATTTTTAGTCTTTTCGGAAATTTTATTACGAATCTAGTCCTACGCGAGAAATTTCATTACAATTTTGGTCCTATGCCAAATTTTATTACAAAAATCGTCCCTAATCTGATTTTGTCCTTATCTACTTTTTGTCTTACTCTCTCTCTCTCTCACTCTCACCTTCTTCTCCAAGAAAACAAGCTACACACTCTTTCTCTCTCTAAAAACACCATAAACACACCTCTAGCTTTTCCGGCGATCCGACCGTCCGATTTTAGATCCGAGACCGGATTATTGATCACCATCATCACCTCTATCTATCCTCCGAAATTCGTTACGATCGGGTAAGTATTTCATCACTTTGGTTTTAAACTTTATTCCATTTTTGATTCAAACCGAAACTATCATTTTTAACCGTCAAAACTTGGATTTTATGTAAGATTATTGTTCCTATTAGTATTCTGGACATAGGGTTGCGATTATAGATCAAATGGACATCTAAAACACCTAGAAATCGAGTTCCGATTACCATTTTTCGTAAAAATCCCGTTCATGCACGTAACTCATGTTTGGTTCACGAAATTGCTATGTTACGTTCACGTAACTAAGACCATTGGTCTTAGTTACGTTCACGTAACTAAGACCATTGGTCTTAGTCACGTAACTCGACTATTACGCACGTAACTGATCAGAAAACAATTACGCTCACGAAATTAACACTTCCATTCACGAAACTCAACAATTACGCACGAAACTATGGAGTTTCGTGACTTGCTCATCACGTAACTCCCACAGTTACGTGATTGGTCCCTGAAATTCATAATTTATCGCGTAATTAGTCCTTTTGGCACGTAATTAGTCCCTTATGCACGTAATTGCTTCACGAGTCACGTAATTATGTTCCTAGATCACGTAATTGACTTGAAAGTCACGGAATTGATACCTTTGTCACGTAATTATGCTTATGGGTCACGAAATTCTTGTTTTGTTCACGTAACTTCCTTGTTTGTCAAGTTACTATACCCGTAACTCTTGTATATCACGTAACTTGATACTTACGTGACTTGTAGTGCACGTAAGTATGAGGATCACGTATCTAATCCGTTGACTTTCCGAAACACTTGTTATTCCGTTATATCGATATTCCTTTGGTTATTTCAAAACCCGTATAAAACGTTAATCATTAAGGCATAACCCTACTAGACTTAGAGATACTTAGACATGTTTTATTTACGTGATGTATAGGGCACTTAGACATTGAAGCTTGACGGTATTATTGTATTTCCCGACACATATAAAGATTTGGATTGCTTTGCTATCAGTGAGTTATTCGTTGCCCTTTTTACCGCTTTTATATTTTTGGGCATGATTAGCGCTAAACAAAAGTATTTTATGTTATGTATTATGGTATGATATTATGGTATGCATTGGTACGTATGTACAATGCTTACATATTATGGATATGAATGCTTAAGATGATCTCACCCAACTTGTACCGCCTATGTGGTAGTACAAGGCCCCGTATACACACCTGTTAGTCTTTGACCGCCGGAAGTATATATAGCGCTATAAGGGTCTGACGAACCCTCATTGTTAACATTATTTTGGATGATGTCGTGCCATGTCCGTGTTAACAATCTTACGACCGAATATTTTTATCGAGGATAACCTAGTTTGAGACACTAGGTGGGGTTAGTTGCCATTTATATGTTAAGGGTCAGGTGTATTATATGTTCCTAAAGCCGATATTCTATCCAGTATGATATCTATGTTATGATATGATTATGATATTTTATGAAATGAGTATGGTATTTTTATGAAATGATTATGGTACCGTATGGTACAACTATGGGTATTTTATCAAAAGGTTTTGTAAACCTCAAGTATATTTTTGAAACATCATTTTCAAAAGACTTATCTTCAAATCTCATCTTTTGGGTCAAAACTTATTGAAAACCTTTATCCTATTATGTTTTATTTACTATTGCGAATAATTCACCAACTTTATGTTGACGTCGTATTTTTAACGCTTTTCAGGGATTTGAGGTTGCTTTATGATTGCTATGCTTTATCTGGCTACGTGGATTTTTGCTGGAATTTATTTTGTTTGTTGTAATTCCTTAGTATCCCAGACTATGTAGCCGTATTTTGATATTTTGGATTACTGTAATAAGTATTCTAATTCAACTCTTTTAGCTATGCTGATTATGTTTGGTTATTTATGTTTGATGTAACCTTGAATCTCTGATACCGTATACACTGCGCACCTCGGTTCCGCCATTTCTATGCGGGGTGTGACAGAAGTTGGTATCAGAGCCAATGGTTATAGCGAACTAAGTGACCTTACGGAATCACTTAGACTATGACCTAGGCTTTTGGACCTATCTGATTTACTCTATGTGCGCAATTTCCTTCTTTTGTGGGCCTGTATGTGATTTATATGCTATATGTGCTTTTATTTTGCTTTTTATGCTTTGAGGCCTGCTCGTTTTAGTCGCACATACAGTTTATCGTTCTGATTTATTCCGTTTGATATTCGTAGAAGATGCCGCCTAAAAGAACTTCTTCTAGAGCTACTTCTACTAGAGCTACTCCTGCCGTCTCTGCTCCGAGAAGGTCGGCAAGGCGAGGTCGCGCCAGCACTAGATCGGGTGCTACTGCTCAGAACACCACTGCTGTCCCCAATACTACTTCTGCTACTCCGAACATCAGTCAGCTGATTGCGGAGCAAATTGCTGCAGCTATTCCGGTGATTGTTGCGCAACTTAAGGAGACACCAGTGCAAGATGCTGACTTAGGGTTTGAAGAACCTGAGATGCAAGATGTTGAAGCAGAAGGTATGGCGTCTGGGCGCGATGGTTCCGATGTTGGCAGAGCAGTGCACATAGGATCTGGTGGACCAAGAATTGAGATTGAGGATCCACCCCGAGGCTGCTCATATAAAGCCTTCCTGGATTGCAGACCTGCTGAATTTAGGGGTACTGAAGACGCTGTGGCTACCCTACAATGGTTTGAGAAGATGGAGTCTGTATTTGATGTGTCAGGATGTGCTGATGAGAGCCGTGTTAAGTATTCTACCTATCTGTTCCAGGGTAAAGCCCTCACTTGGTGGAACTCTGTGAAGAAGGTCCAAGGTCGAGCTGCTGTCACCTTGATGACCTGGGAGAATTTGAAAGTTATGATGAAGAAAGAGTATGTGCCGTCGTCTGAGACGCAGCGATTGGAGGATGAGTTTTGGAACCTAACTATGCAAGGTTCTAACTATCGTGGGTATGTGAACCGCTTCTATGACTTATGCGTCCTGGTTCCTCGTTTGGCTCGTACTGAGAACGAGAGGATCGAACGGTTCGCGAATGGTTTGCCGCAGACTATGCGAGACCATATTATTTCTCACCTTCCGGGTACACTTCAGAGCGCCGTTGATATTGCCGGTAGGTTGGTCGCTAGTGCCATCCGTGGTGGTACACTGCAGCCAGCTGTGAGTCGTAGAGATTCTGGTCGATCTGACAGAAAGGATAGGGGTAACTCGAGGAAGAGAAGCCGTAGTCACGAACAGAGACCTCAGCTTCCTCAGGTTTATGCGTTGACTGGAGCTGGAACTGGTTATCAGGGTAAACACCCTAGGTGTGACACTTGTCATAGTACTCATGCAGCCAATGTAGCGTGTTGGGTTTGTAAACGCTGCAAGAGGTTAGGCCACACTGAGGAATATTGTAATAGGACTGCTGGAGCTTGTTATGAGTGTGGAGAAAAGGGTCACCGTCGTCAGCAGTGTCCCAAGCTTGCATCATCTACTTCCCTTCCTACTCCTGGTGCTGGTACTAGTGCTAGAGGGAATCCTGCAAAGAGCCGAGCTTTTGCTATGGAATCTGCTGAAGCTCATCAGGATCCTACCGTAGTTACTGGTACATTTCTTGTTGACGATTATCCTGCTTTTATTCTATTTGATTCGGGTGCCGATGGAAGTTTTATTTCTAGTGACTTTCGCCCCTTAGTAAACCGTGCCTCTAGTCCTTTAGAGCCTGCCTATGAAGTAGAAATAGCTGATGGTAGATGTGCCTGTGTTAAGGAAGTTATTCGTGATATTTCTCTCGTTTTAGCCGATATTCCTTTTTCCATCGACCTTATTCCTATGAAACTCGGTAGTTTCGACGTCGTAGTCGGTATGGATTGGTTAGCGAAGCATAAAGGAGAGATAGTCTGTTATGAGAAGCTTATTCGTATTCAGAAGCCGGATGGAGATCAGTTGGTTGTACACGGAGACAAGGCCGGGAAACGCCTTAAAGTTATTTCTTGTTTGAAGGTTCGCGAGTATGTCCGTCAGGGTTGTTCTTTATATCTCGCTCACTTGGTGAAGAAAGACTCTGCGATAAAGATTGATGGTGTGCCGATTGTTCGCGAATATTCTGACGTTTTTCCTGACGATTTACCTGGAGTCCCTCCCCAGAGACAAACCGATTTCCGTATTGATCTTATTCCTGGAGCTGCACCTGTTGCTAAGGCTCCGTATCGTTTGGCTCCTTCCGAGATGCTCGAGTTGTCGAAGCAAATTCAGGAATTGGTAGATAAGGGTTTTATTCGTCCTAGTTTCTCCCCGTGGGGTGCTCCTGTTCTCTTTGTTAAGAAGAAGGATGGCTCCATGCGTTTATGTATTGATTATCGGGAGTTAAACAAGTTGACTGTGAAGAACCGTTATCCCCTTCCTCGTATTGATGACTTATTCGATCAACTTCAGGGTTCTTGCTATTTCTCTAAGATCGATCTTCGCTCTGGTTATCATCAGTTGAGAGTTCGAGAAGATGATATACCTAAGACTGCTTTTCGTACTCGGTATGGTCATTACGAGTTCATGGTGATGCCGTTTGGTATGACAAACGCCCCTGCAGCATTCATGGAACTAATGAACCGTATTTGTCGTCCGTATCTTGACAAATTCGTTATCGTATTCATCGACGACATTCTTATCTATTCCCGAAGTCGCAAGGAACATGAAGAGCATTTGCGCCTTGTTCTAGAAGTGCTTCGAAGAGAGAAGTTGTATGCGAAATTCTCTAAGTGCGAGTTCTGGTTATCTGAAGTTCAATTCCTTGGCCATGTGGTTAGCGCGAAGGGTATTCATGTTGATCCTGCTAAGATTGAAGCTGTTAAAAGTTGGGTTGCACCGAAGTCACCGACTGAAATCCGTTCATTTTTGGGTCTTGCTGGGTATTATCGCCGATTTATCGAGAACTTCTCCAAGATTGCTTCACCTATGACTAAGCTGACACAGAAAAGTGAACCTTTCGTTTGGGGTACCGAACAGGAAGAAGCATTTCAGATTTTGAAGCAGCGGTTGTGCAACGCTCCTATTCTTAGTCTGCCAGTTGGTTCCGAAAATTTTGTGGTTTACTGCGACGCTTCGCACAAGGGTCTGGGTTGTGTGCTTATGCAGAATGGTAAAGTTATAGCTTACGCTTCGCGTCAGTTGAAAATCCATGAGCAGAATTACACGACACATGATCTAGAGTTGGGAGCTGTCGTCTTTGCATTGAAGATTTGGAGACACTATTTGTATGGGACCAAGTGTACCGTATTCACCGACCACAAGAGTCTTCAACACATATTTGATCAGAAGATGCTGAACATGAGACAACGACGATGGGTTGAGTTACTGAACGACTATGATTGCGACATTCGCTACCACCCTGGTAAGGCGAACGTTGTTGCTGATGCATTAAGTCGTAAGGAAACAGTCAAACCTGTCCGTATTCGTTCTATGGTGATATCTATTCAGACGAGCTTGAAGGCTCGGATTATTCAAGCACAGCAAGGTATTATGACTGAGAACCGTGTTAAATATGAAAGATTGTATAAGTTGGCGTTGGAATTAGAACCGAAGGAGGATGGAGTTCTGTATTATCTCGAGCGTATTTGGGTTCCGGTTAGTATCCGTCAGTTGATTCTGGACGAAGCCCATAAGTCGAACTATTCCATTCACCCGGGTTCCGACAAGATGTATCATGACTTGAAAGATTTTTATTGGTGGCCGGGTATGAAACGCGAGATCGCCGAGTATGTTAGCCGATGTTTGACTTGTTCTAAAGTGAAGGTTGAGTATCAGAAACCATCTGGGTTACTCCAACAACCGAAGATTCCCGAGTGGAAATGGGAGCGCATCACTATGGATTTTGTTACGAAGCTTCCGAGATCTTCGAGTGGTTATGACAGTATTTGGGTTATAGTTGATCGTTTGACGAAGTCTGCTCACTTCTTACCGATTCGTGAGAACTATCCGATGGAGAGATTCGTACGTTTGTATATTTCAGAGATCGTATCGAAACATGGTGTTCCAGTATCGATTATTTCCGATCGGGATGCTCGTTTCACTTCTCGATTTTGGAAGACATTTCAGACTGCTATGGGTACACGGTTAGATATGAGTACCGCCTATCATCCTCAGACCGATGGTCAGAGTGAGAGAACTATTCAGACTATGGAAGATATGCTACGGGCTTGCGCTATTGATTTTGGTGGTAGTTGGGATGTTCATTTGCCGTTGATTGAGTTCTCGTACAACAACAGCTATCACACGAGTATCAAGTGTGCACCGTTTGAAGCTTTGTATGGCCGTAAATGTCGATCACCTGTATGTTGGGCAGAAGTTGGAGATAGTCAGATTTCCGGTCCGGAGATTATACAAGAGACCACTGACAAGATCTTCAAGATCAAGGAACGATTGATTACTGCGAGAGATCGACAGAAGAAGTATGCTGATAAGCGCAGGAAACCTCTCGAGTTCAGTGTTGGAGACATGGTATTATTGAAGGTCTCTCCATGGAAAGGGGTTGTCCGATTTGTGAAGCGCAGCAAGCTGAGTCCGAGATACACGGGTCCGTTCAAGATTTTAGCCCGCATTGGCCCAGCTGCGTATCGACTAGAATTGCCGGCAGAACTGAGCAGCGTACATAACGTATTCCATGTATCTCAGTTGAAGAAATGCCTGGCTGATGAGACATTATTAGTTCCTCTTGAGCAACTCCAGATTGATGATAAGCTTCACTTCGTTGAGGAACCGATCGAGATCGTTGCTAGTGATGTTAAGCGTCTGCGACGAAGTAAGATTCCGATTGTCAAGGTTCGCTGGAATTCCCGCTTTGGTGCTGAGTTCACGTGGGAACGCGAAGATGAAATTCTGCGGAAGTATCCTCACCTTTCTCCCGGAAGTAGTACCCAGTGATAATTTCGAGGACGAAATTCTTTTTACTTGGGGAGACTGTGACATTCGCGAATTTCACGGTATTATTCTATCGTCTCGTATTCGTTTTATTTATTTATATTCGTGTTTTGACCCTATTGTATTCCTATTTATGTTTATCGTATTCGAATTTTATGAGTATCGTATTTGTATTTTATGCGTATTTGCGTTTATCGGGTATATAGCGTGTAATTCGGATCTTTATGTCGGGAACGTATAGTCTTAAGTGCCTTTAGTATAAGTCTAGTATGCTCTTATGATAAGTTTAGGGGAAATATGCCTTAAATATATGATTAAGATTAACGTTTAAAAATATTTCATTTTTAGTCTTTTCGGAAATTTTATTACGAATCTAGTCCTACGCGAGAAATTTCATTACAATTTTGGTCCTATGCCAAATTTTATTACAAAAATCGTCCCTAATCTGATTTTGTCCTTATCTACTTTTTGTCTTACTCTCTCTCTCTCTCACTCTCACCTTCTTCTCCAAGAAAACAAGCTACACACTCTTTCTCTCTCTAAAAACACCATAAACACACCACCTTCTCTCTAGCTTTTCCGGCGATCCGACCGTCCGATTTTAGATCCGAGACCGGATTATTGATCACCATCATCACCTCTATCTATCCTCCGAAATTCGTTACGATCGGGTAAGTATTTCATCACTTTGGTTTTAAACTTTATTCCATTTTTGATTCAAACCGAAACTATCATTTTTAACCGTCAAAACTTGGATTTTATGTAAGATTATTGTTCCTATTAGTATTCTGGACATAGGGTTGCGATTATAGATCAAATGGACATCTAAAACACCTAGAAATCGAGTTCCGATTACCATTTTTCGTAAAAATCCCGTTCATGCACGTAACTCATGTTTGGTTCACGAAATTGCTATGTTACGTTCACGTAACTAAGACCATTGGTCTTAGTTACGTTCACGTAACTAAGACCATTGGTCTTAGTCACGTAACTCGACTATTACGCACGTAACTGATCAGAAAACAATTACGCTCACGAAATTAACACTTCCATTCACGAAACTCAACAATTACGCACGAAACTATGGAGTTTCGTGACTTGCTCATCACGTAACTCCCACAGTTACGTGATTGGTCCCTGAAATTCATAATTTATCGCGTAATTAGTCCTTTTGGCACGTAATTAGTCCCTTATGCACGTAATTGCTTCACGAGTCACGTAATTATGTTCCTAGATCACGTAATTGACTTGAAAGTCACGGAATTGATACCTTTGTCACGTAATTATGCTTATGGGTCACGAAATTCTTGTTTTGTTCACGTAACTTCCTTGTTTGTCAAGTTACTATACCCGTAACTCTTGTATATCACGTAACTTGATACTTACGTGACTTGTAGTGCACGTAAGTATGAGGATCACGTATCTAATCCGTTGACTTTCCGAAACACTTGTTATTCCGTTATATCGATATTCCTTTGGTTATTTCAAAACCCGTATAAAACGTTAATCATTAAGGCATAACCCTACTAGACTTAGAGATACTTAGACATGTTTTATTTACGTGATGTATAGGGCACTTAGACATTGAAGCTTGACGGTATTATTGTATTTCCCGACACATATAAAGATTTGGATTGCTTTGCTATCAGTGAGTTATTCGTTGCCCTTTTTACCGCTTTTATATTTTTGGGCATGATTAGCGCTAAACAAAAGTATTTTATGTTATGTATTATGGTATGATATTATGGTATGCATTGGTACGTATGTATAATGCTTACATATTATGGATATGAATGCTTAAGATGATCTCACTATACTTGTACCGCCTTTGTGGTAGTACAAGGCCCCATATACACACCTGTTAGCTTGTGCCGCCGGAAGTATATATAGCGCTATAAGGGTCTGACGAACCCTCATTGTTAACATTATTTTGGATTATGATGCGCCATGTCCGTGTTAACAATCTTACGACCGAATATATTTATCGAGGATAACCTAGTTTGAGACACTAGGTGGGGTTAGTTGCCTGTCTATATGTTAAGGGTCAGGTGTATTACATTTTCCTAAAGCTGATATTCTATCCTGTATGATATTTATGCTATGATATGATTATGATATTTTATGAAATGAGTATGGTATTTTTATGAAATGATTATGGTACCGTATGGTACAACTATGGGTATTTTATCAAAAGGTTTTGTAAACCTCAAGTATATTTTTGAAACATCATTTTCAAAAGACTTATCTTCAAATCTCATCTTTTGGGTCAAAACTTATTGAAAACCTTTATCCTATTATGTTTTATTTACTATTGCGAATAATTCACCAACTTTATGTTGACGTCGTATTTTTAACGCTTTTCAGGGATTTGAGGTTGCTTTATGATTGCTATGCTTTATCTGGCTACGTGGATTTTTGCTGGAATTTATTTTGTTTGTTGTAATTCCTTAGTATCCCAGACTATGTAGCCGTATTTTGATATTTTGGATTACTGTAATAAGTATTCTAATTCAACTCTTTTAGCTATGCTGATTATGTTTGGTTATTTATGTTTGATGTAACCTTGAATCTCTGATACCGTATACACTGCGCACCTCGGTTCCGCCATTTCTATGCGGGGTGTGACATTCGTTGTAGTCATTTCCTTTACTCTTGTTAGCACATTTATGTATAGGATATTTTAAATATACTTACTCTTGTTTGATTCAAGGCTACGTGCCTACGTCTTGAGTTGGTTGACATGGTTCTGAATGAAAAATATTGTTTGATAAGTATCGTGAATGGAAAGTTGGAACAATAAAAACTTTCAATTTTTTACATTTTGTATGATTTAGTGTTGAATGAGAAATACTTCGATTTGTGTTTTAAACTATTTGATATATTTAATTATAATTTTGATCGTCAAATGAGTTATGCTTCAACTTTGAAATCGCTAAGATTTTCGACATCCAAAGAAATATGTGATGATTACAAAAAAAATATGAGGAGATAATATCAGTAGGGATGTTTAACTGTGCACGTTCCTAGATAAGAATCACACAGTTAAGTTTAAGAATATTTATCAAAAGCCAATAAATTTGGGGTTTGAATGTACATTTAGGTATGAGCAAAATCTTTAAGATATCGATCAATTATACTGTCCGTTTCAACCCTTACGATTTCTAACATATTGAGTTAGGATGTGAATATGACAATCAGTTTTCAGAAAAAATGGTCCATTTTACCAAGTAGGTTATGCCACCTCCAACCTTAACTTCATAGAGAGAAAGATGAGTTTTTTTTAAAAATGGGTCTCTTTTACAAAGACTTTGTAAAAATGGGTTATTTCTCCTTTTGTTTGTAATATGATATGTGGGTCCACCAATATGAATCCTAAAGATGTTGAGTTCATGCATTAAAATACTTTCATTTATACCCCTAATTTTCAATTTAGTTATAGAAAAAGCTCTTCTTTTTACCAAATCCTTTTTCTGAGTTTTTCTTTTGCATCTTCATAATGTAATATTTATCAACTAAATTTATAGAAAATCAAGATAAAAAACATGTATTGCAAAATTAAGATAAGAAAAAAGAAAATTATATATTATTAATAAAACATAAACAAATCTTTACATTCTAATAATTATCTCATACATAAATATAAAACGACGAAATAGAAATATTAAGATCTACACATGCTATAAAAAAATTAAAAATAAATAAATTCTAATGTGTTACAATAAAACATAAATGTCTTAGGTTTATCTTATTTAGGTTTATCTTATTTAGGTTATAACTTACTAGCAGAAAAATCGCACGATCCTGCGGGGATTAAAAATTTGTATTCAATGAAATTACATTAAACTTTGTTATAACAATTTGAGTATGATATTGATGTTTATGTTATTAGTCTTATTTGAAGATATAAAAAAATGCAAACAGTTATATAAATAGTAAAAAAAAACTCAAATCTTCCTTTATTGAATTTATTTTGTAAATTTTATAATTAAGAGTTAATGTGTTTTTAAAAAATTTAATTTTTAAAGAAATATGTAATGACAAACCAATTATTAGTTATATTTAATAAAATAAATGAATGATAATATAGTAATTTTGCTCCTTAAAGTTCAACAAATGTCTAAATATTTTATATATAATATAAGTAGTAAAAGAAAACTCAAATCTTTCTTTATTGAATTTATATTGTAAATTTTATTATTAAGAGTTAATGTGTTTTTGAAGAATTTGATTGTTAAAGAAAGGTGTAATGACAAATCAATTATTATATTATTTAATAAAATAAATGAAGAGTAGTATAGTAATTTTGTTACTTAAAATTCAACAAATGTCTAAATGCTTTATAGATAACTAGTAATAACCCGTGCGAGGCGCAGTGATAATAAATTGCTTGAATTTTCGGTGAATAATTTTATTCGGTGGTATATATCTTATTACAAATATTTTACTAACGATCAAAATTTTCGGTTTGTAAACATCTAATTAGTTAAAATTCTAAAGATTAACTTCACATATTTGAAACTTTACACAATAAAATTGATTGTTTTAAAATTTATAAAAAAGAAAACTCAATTATTTAAATTTTTAAGTATATATATGGTAAGTGTGTTATTGTAATTTTAATTATTTAATAATTAATTAATTAAAAGGATAATTAGTAATTTTACCATACTAAAATTTTAACACTTTATACTCAAATGCTTTATATATATATATATATAATATAAAAAGTGATTAATGTTTTTCTTAATAATAATTTTTCAGTAAATTTAATTAATAATTTTTACATTTTATGAAGATGCAAAAGAAGAACTAAAAAGAAGAAATTGCTAGAAAAGAGTAGGTTATTTTTATAAATAACCTAAAGAATGAGGGGTACAAATGACTATTTTTCAATTCATAGTCACCTCATGTGGTGGACCCACTACCCATTTCTACAACCAAAACCAGAAATGACCCAAATGAATTTGCAAAAAGACCCATTATTACAAAAAAAAACTCGAGAAAGATAGATCAAGGGAACTTAAAAAAATATGTTACAAAAATGTTTATAGAATTCCAAAAGTGACCAACATAAGAAAAGAATATTTTATCCCACTGTGGTTCCCCTTTGCTCCTCCAATGCCATTGTCCTTAAGTTGTCAATCTAGTCATCATGGGTCACTTAGCATATATCATTTGATAATCTTAAACATAGATCATAATCTAAAGTAATCTTTGTCTTTTAATGCCAAAAGTAGCCAACTTTTCTTCTCTTTTTTCCATAATCCAGTTGCCACATGAATACTTGACCCTGCCTTTTCAAGAGTGTCATTGTTTGTATATTTCAAGATATTCAAAGCATGTCGTGGAACTGTTTTATCTCATCCAAATTGCTTACCCAACTCAGAGTTCTTTTCTAATTTCTTTTGGTTGCTGATGGGATGCATTCGCGTACCAAAAGCACTAAAGGACACGGCCGACAACATATTTAAAGTAAGTTTAATACGATAATTGGATAGAGGGGGGATGGAAATCTAATCATAGTTTATCTTCATGAAAGTTTACTACTTTTTTCGACTTTCAACGGTCAACTTAGTATTAACAATAGTATTTTCTTGACTGGTTTATGGATAAAATAATTAGTAAGCATGTAAACCTATGTGGAAAGAAAAAGTGGAAGTCAAAATGGATGATGCATTTCAATATACTACTATAGTAACTGCGTGTATAGTAATGGATAGAAAAAACTATACTTTATAAAGTTACTTTAACAAATCATGACTACGAATATTAAATACGAAGATTGATAAAACAAAAAAAAAAAAAAATTTAAACTACAATTATTATGTGAAATGTGAAAATACAAAATCCATTGAAAAGAATAACATTAACTTGTGAAATACATGTAATCGTTATGTAAAACTTTTGCATGTTGTACAAATACATTTGTATTTTCATATGATACTCCTTGATAAAGCGACAAACATATATTACGCAGAAGATAAGTTAGGTACTTATGTGTAATAATCAATGTAGCACTATTGGCGTTGCTTTAAACATTGTTGTTTGGAGTAATGTTGTCATTGGTTGGGGCAAATGTTACTTTGAACATTGTTTCTTTGGGGCAGTGTTGTTGCTTTAAGCATCGGTGTAAATGTGTTATTGATTTCGGAGTTTATTTTGAATTACACAATATCTTGCTCATAATTTTGAACAGTAAAAATGCAACTTACATAGTGTTTTAGTGTGCCTAATGTTACACCAACTCATACAAAAAAGCCTAGATACACCATCTAATTTTGAGAGTTCCAATTCATAAAAGCCGATACACATCATAAACACCGATAGAAAGTATTAATCCTAGAACTTACTAATGTTACACCAACTCATACAAAAAATCAAAAACGTTAATTTGGACAAATTTAAAGTTGTCTATATATATATATATCATAAATAAGTGGTTAATAGCTTGGGTAATTACCTAAAATGTGAGTATATTTTTCCATATTTTTCAATTTAGACAACAAACTTTCGTTTGTAGTTTGATAGTTTGTGGTCATTAAAAATGACAATTGTTTTAAAATAAATATATGTATTTAAAGCATTATATTGCAATAATGATGCATGTATATGTAATCATATTTTATTAGAAAAAATATATTATATTTGGAAAAAGAAAATGTAAAACATTTTATTTAGTTTGTTTAAACCTTAATTTCTTATAATCATCAACAAAGTATATCTCATAGGGTAAGTATTACTTGCTATATAGTCTTATATAAAGTTTATTTTTATTTAAAAGTTAGTCAAAATTGTAAGAAAAGAGAACTTTTTAATTAGCCAAAACTACAAGTAAAAAAGTACGTCGGCCAAATTGAAACAAATAAAAACTAGATCAACATTTTAGATGATTAATCCTAATAGCTTTGTGTTAGTGATATGTCAAAATCTAATAAATGTATGTCTGAAAATATGTGAGTCTCTGAGGTCACATAAATTAGACATTCAGATACAAATATTTGTTTAATTAACGATAAAAATATGTAAATGTTAATTAAATGTTACTTAATGGTTATAATTAAAATAGAGTAAAAGTGGAAGGACATTAGGATTATAAGTTATTCTGTTTTGAGGTTTGTCACACATCAATGGAAGAAAGAAACCTTAAGAAGAAAATAAACTTATAAATAGAGACCAAAAAAATTTATTTTCTTCCTTTATGAAGTTTCGGCCAAACAACCCTCATAAAGTTTTGTTTTCGGTTTTGATTATACAAGTACTAGCATACAACTTGTATAAAAGGTGTTGTGTATTCTTTATAGAGGGATCTTACGTGAAATCCTATACCAAAAGATTGTTTAGAAGCTTGTTAAAAGATACACATATTCTATCTTAATTAATTATATATACATGATATTTATTCCGTAATTATATGCCAATTTAGTTACTTAAATTCTATCACTTTGTATACGATGCGTGTTGCTCGATCGAGGGGTAACAAGTCATATGAAATATTGAACACTAAACTGCTAAACATATTAAATGTTTGATAAAAGATAATCTAGCAAGCACATCTAAGGTATACTTTTCTTTCAAAATAAAGAAAACTAGCTAGCAAGGCGCTAAAATACAAAAAAAGAAAAGAAAAGAAGTTACCTAGTTGATAACCTGTATATAACAAGCTACCAACATTCCAGTTTAAAGACAATAACTTGATCTGCAATTAATCCAACGCAAAATAAATTTTGAATATCCTTAAATATATCCATGCTAGTACGAGACTATCCAAGAAGACCGGCTGATACGTGACCAAAGTCAAGTTCATAACCGTTGCTAGCTATTAGATAAATTTAGTTAATTTATGATCATGTTTAAAGTAAAAGGGTATATTGGCAGGCATCCTCTGAGCCTTTGTACCATATTGGTATCTGTCCGTTCCACCGGCAAAGGACATCAACGCCGGACAAATCACCTGACCAGAAATCCTCACAAGCGCTTGGGCTCGAACCCCCGACCTCAATTGGAACACCTGTGGGTCCTGAATATTTACGGTGGTGGTACCGTTGAGGCAGAGCCCCAAGTATAGTTATAGACGTGGTTTAATGCAAAGGATTCATGGAGTGAATGCTTCCATATTCTTAGGTTTAAGAAAGGGTAATGGAAAGTTGGTTAAACCACTTATTTTAGCCTAGTTAATTTTCATATTTTTATTCTAAATATTAAAAGTCTTTTTTTGATATGAAAGGAGAAGAAAAATATGTTTTAAGTTAGTAGTTTCTTTCTAATTTGTTGGGAGAGTAATCATTTCGAATCGCTCTTTATCAACGGTACTTTCATTTCTTTCTCAAATCCCTTCACCATGTAAACCGTCGAGCCTCGAAGAATCTATGGCCTCCTTAGACGATTAAATGGCTAGGTTTTTAGCCGCCTCGTCCGCTTTATCTAAGACCAAACTTGAACTCATTTTGAAATTTAAAGCCATCCAACATCCTTCCTTTCCAACGCTATCTTTCCACCCGTAAATCCGATTCACATGTCTCCAAAAATCGAACCAGAGAATGTCATCACCTATACGAAACTATTTCGACCAAATAATATTGAGGTTGTTGTTACCCAAACTTTGCCTCCCCTCTTGACCCCTCCACCCACAAATCCGACTCACAAATTGACAAAAATCCATTCGAATAATGACATCATCCATCCAATAACACTTCAACCTTGCGAACCCGTCAAGCTCACCGAGAACAAGTTAGCATCCCAGGAAGTTCCCTTCAAGGCCTCAAACAGCCTTATTACATTCAATACTTTCGTTACCATGCCTCACACTCCAAGTACCACAAGACCACTAGTCTTGCTTCCTAACCGACCAAACAAACCAGTTGCATCGCCGTTACAACATCTCGCGCCCACCGACATCCAAGCTCATCGAGATGAGGCACTTTGTTTTCAATTCTCCGAGACTTTTCATTCCGAACACTGATTCAAACCGCCAAAGTTTATTTTACTCCCACACGGACACGAGCCACCTTGGAATCCACATAACGCGAGCAACAAAATCATGAGCCTTGAGGGCAAGGCTCGTTTTAAGACCGGGGGTATTAATACGTGACCAAAGTCATGTTCATAACCGTTGCTAGCTATTAGATAAATTTAGTTAATTTATGATTATGTTTAAAATAGTTATAGACGTGGTTTTATACAAGGATTCATGGTGTGCATGCTTCCATAAATATGTCAAAAGAAACAATACGAGCACATTGAGACAATATAAGAATCCCAACCTAGAAGATTTATGTTTTCAGAAAATGGACTAACGCAAGGAACTACTACCAAGCATAAGATTCTTTGAAACTCATATTACTATATTCTAATATAGGTCAACGGAATTGAAAGGGATAATATACACACACACACAAAAAAAAAAACAAAAAAACTTTATGAAACTAAACTATGAAAATGTTATCAAAGAAGAAATCTCAACAAGTATGTTGCAACAATTCAAACGAACTTAAGTATCTCATAAAATTTTAATCTACAATAAACCTTTGATATCACTCCCGGATCAAAAACCACGATCGTCAAGATTTCTTAACCAAATCCTCTTTGGAGTATGTTTATTTGTAACCCTAGTTTTTCAACCCTTGATGACATGTTTGTTTTCTAAGGTTTTAAAGTATATCAAACATAATGTATATAATTTATAAAGGTTTATATGATATATATATGCTTAACAATTAATTAAGTAACACATAGGGTGTGCGTACGACACACATATATATATATATATATATATATATATATATATATATATATATATATATATATATATATATATATTTCATTCGTATGCAACACATAGAGTCCATTGGTTGAACTTTAACCCATGCATTACATGCAATAGATGATGCATCTCAAATGTTATTACTGTCGGTGAAAATAGTTACATATGTATGGTTGCCCATATGATTACAGACACGTACTTTACCCAACTAAGGTGCATGATGATGAGAGTCGGGTCCTCCTGGACTAGTTCTCTTTGGGTAACTGTTCATCCCATTTGCAATATCTCTTTCAAACTGCTTCTCAAAAGCTCTTCTAGCAATCGCTATTTTCCTGATGCCAAGGACATTAGAACCGGTTGCACTTGACGAGATCAAGAGCATTATAAACAACAAACGCAACACTGGTCTACAAATCGGTTGCATATCTATCTTAGTGAAATATAGAGCAATTCTTTGTTCAATCTTTGATAATTACATACACTTGCATATATCTATTTATATGGGTCATAAAGATCTTAACTATCACGAGTTAAAAAGAAGATGATTCATATGACATCAAAATTGACAATTTACACGTAGTTTAATGGCGGGATTGGATGTTAAATATAGGTAGATAAGATCAAGGTTCACTAAGTTAATTGGTGGGGTGTTTTGATGTTGACTTGACTATATTATTAATATTACAAAAAAGAAAAGGTTCGGTCACATAAGTTTGATTTGTATTAAAAAAATTTATCTTTGTAAACTAGGGTTTTTATAATGTTATAAAGTTAATGAATACTAATGATCTAAACAAAATAACATAAAAATTAAAGTTAAAATTGATAACAAACTATAATAATATATCTTCCATGAAAGCATGCATGCTTGAGTGCATGGAATAGGTTCATTCCAACGCACAAAAGGGGATCCATCGTAACACAATTGGTTCAACTGCTTAATGAAAATATGCGGCATGACCTTTCGGTTTTTTAATATTATATAAAATAAGCATATAGTAATAGATCAACCTTTGGCTTAACGATATCACGTTGATCCATCAACTTACATGATGAATTCACACCACCACATAAATTAAAGGGGATCCATCCTAACACAATTGGTTCAACCGCTAAATGAAAATATGCATCATATTCTGGTTTTTATACTATTTAAAAATAAAATAAGAAAATAAGAATACATCAACAACATTTAACCTAACGGTATCATGATAACTCATCAACCTAGATATGATGATTTAACTCTCAAGTCTCGTCATAACAGTTATATATGTTTGTGGTGTATACTGTGTTTGAGTCTATGCATTAGTACATTTATAAGAAGAATGTGAGTGAAAGTGTTTAACTTGAAAATTGCCGTGACATCTTATAAGAGAGTAGCGCCGAGTATCGGCTTAAAGACTTTTTGCTAGGTTGTAGGTGTCGTAGCTAAGGCCAAATTTGGCTCGAGCATATCAAGAATTAGTTACTCAAAAGTTATAAAGTTAACATTATATGACCATACTCATTATATATATTTGCATTCGTACATTTGCTTGAATAGATCAAAAATACATATTGTCCGGAAAATGCAATAAGTTCATGTGTTGCAAAGAAATAATTTATGTTGTGTAGCCTTATATGCAGGGTCAGGTTTAAAGGTATGCAATAAGGGCGACCGTACAGAGCCTAAAATTGTATGGGTTTTTTCCGTATTATATATGTACATATGTAGGTTAAGTCTTAGTTTACGTACATATAATTATCATAGTTTAACATAAACTTCACTTATATACATGTAAAACATCAACTATTACGACTTGTTTCAAAAAACATATGCATCATAGTGTATTTAATGAACCCGATTTTATTTTTCGCTCATGGTCCTCATATTCTTGGGCCCGACCCTGCGGAAATCTGAAAGGTTCATGGTTATGTATTATATCTCGAATCTTAAGGTTGGTTGTTTACTTGATAGAAATTGTATTTAAGATATTTTAGGGGTTTTAAACTATATTATATGTTTGACTATAACTGTTGGGACTGTAGACTGTAGTTATATGCTTTAGATGGAAATCTTATATGGAGTTATTAGCTTTTATTTTAGAGCTACAAGTTCAAGGTATAAAAACATTTGAGAATGTTAGTATAATACATAGAGAGGATCAACTAAATAAAATAATATAAATACGAAACATGATTATATAAAAGTATGTGTCTAATGTAAATAGCTAAAAATTCCTACTTGTTTTAAAAGTTTTATAAATTATCTTTTTATTTTAAAGCTTTTTATTTAAAGTGAACGTAGGACGTCTCATATTCGAACACAAATAAGAGGTTTTATCTAAATGACTGCGGATATAATTTTTCAGCAAATGCTTTCTTGATGTAGTATTTGTGCCGTTATAAAGTTTGTCGTGTCACAGAAAATGTTCCTACAATTGTATAATGCGAACACATTTCAAACCAAAACTTAAATTCTAAAAAATTATTTGAGTTTTAGTGTTATAGGTTACGGAGGAGTAAGTGTGTCCTTTGGTGGATGTGTGTGATCATATTTTGTTCAACACAATAACTTAGATACAATTCAATGAATTCATTATCGAAAGCATAAAATAAAAGTATATATTAACAAATGTTTTATATGCAATGGTTAAACTTATCAAAAATAAATTAATGCTATTAAATGAATTAATATTTTCATATTTATAGTGAATATTAACATATTGTAAGTATAATTCTCATTAATTATGGAATATGTTATTTTAAACATCAAAAAAGTAGTTTATTAATAGTTCATTTAATAATATTTATACAATTTTGTTAGTTTAACCATTGCCCATTAAACATTTGTTAGCATATCCATAATAGGGTTTTGGGTTTCGAAATTGATTAAAACTTATATTAAAGGGTGCAAAAGTTACTTAACTCATAGTTTTAATACAACATTTTAATTTTTGGTATTATTAAAAAATGAGGTTGAATGAATGAGTACAAGTAAACAAAAGTTTGAATTGCAATTTTTTGTAAACTTTGTCTAAATTGAAATTTTAAATTGTTAGAATTGAAACTTTATAACAAAATTTTAAGATTTAAATTATTAATAATTAATTATTCCTTCCATTTACGATAGAGAAATTAAAAGACGTTTTCTTAAACATCCTACTCTTATTTCGTCTTTGACTAAAAATATATATTCACTATTTATTACTTTGAAAGTTCGTAGTCTTTATGACAAGCTTTTGTAAATTAAAGTTTTTCAACATAATGCAGTGTATCAAACTGATTTCGTTTACAAAATCTTACGTATAATATTTTTCATATTTTATATAAGACTAGTGAATAAATTTATGGTTTCCTTCTAAATAAAGTATAAAAAACGAGAAACAAACTAAACACTCGATACACATCATATATATCATTCGATTAAAATTTGTTTGTTTCGACCCAATTTAGTGATCACCTTTCACCGAAACATTATTAGTATCTTCAAAACATATAAAAGTCTAAATTGTAATACCTTCATAGTAAAAGGGGGATAAAGAAAAACCTCTCTTGGATATATTACCAAGTCCAAAGAAGCGGGAAAATCGTCATAAACCCTAATTCAGATACCCAAATTTTTCCGCTTCAATTTCTTCAATTAATTCACAAAAATGGGAATTAAGGTAAATTTTCTTCACTAATTTACATTATTAATTTCTTTAATTTCATTAATTTATAACAATTTATGTAATTAGGGTTTAACAAAGCTTTTAGCGGATAATGCACCAAAATCAATGAAAGAGCAGAAATTTGAGAGTTATTTTGGTCGGAAAATTGCAATTGATGCTAGTATGAGTATTTATCAGTTTCTGGTATTTAATTTATAATTTCCCCTCTTTTAATTTGAGCTAATTGAACAACTATGCTTTTGAATTTATGAGTATTATGATGTAGATTGTTGTCGGACGAGTCGGGACCGATATGTTGACGAATGAGGCCGGTGAAGTAACTAGGTAACTTTTTTTTATTATTGCACGAAAGCTTATTTCCGAGAACCGAAGTCTATTGTATGTATCTAGATATGCGTGACATCCATATAAGTTGCCACATCATGTACCACGTACAAGCTTATTAATTGGTCGGATACTTGCAATAGACGTGTTTTAAATTTGTTACATTTCCAGGTGGTTATTTATATTGAGATATGTATATAATAAATGCTGTGTTTGGGGAGTTTTAGAAGTTAATTATATTAGTTTTATGTTTTATTGTGTATGTAAATGTAAATTGACTTGTACTTGTTCGTTGAAACGCTTAGTTAATGTTGGTTGCTTGTCAAATTGTTATATATATTATTATTATGATAACATCTTAATGGTTGTAAAAGAACGCATTGGGATTTAACTATACTATTTGTTTGAACGTATGGCAGTCATTTGCAAGGGATGTTTAATCGGACGATTAGGCTTTTGGAGTCTGGATTGAAGCCAGTGTAATTTCGCTTTTTCTATCTATTTGATTGTATTTAAAATGATTTTTTTTAATGTTCGTTACTATGATTTTTTTTCGTTTTGTTTCGATAGCTATGTTTTTGATGGGGCACCTCCCGATTTGAAGAAACAAGAGCTTGCAAAACGGTACTCAAGGAGAGAAGACGCAACAGCCGGTTTAGATGAAGCCATTAAGGTAAATTAATAAGTTTTTCAACGTAACAACGTGGTTGAACTTTTCTGTCCACTTTCCTCTTCACGTAATTTCATTTGGTTTTATTTTTCTTTGTGTGATATTTGTGATTTTTCAAGCTATTACTTTTGCTGTTATTGTAGTCTGGAAATAAGGAAGATATCGAGAAGTTTAGTAAGCGTACAGTGAAGGTAAATTATGTCCAGGACTAAAAAAAAAAGAAGTAAATTTATTAATATTATTTCATATTGTGATGACTTCTGCTTCGTTGTTCTCTAGGTAACGAGACAGCATAATGAGGACTGCAAAAAGCTTCTAAGACTTATGGGAGTGCCTGTCATTGAGGTAATACTTTCAAATATGAAATGTGAGTATAACAGAAGTCTAAAATATATATTTCCGTGCTCGTGGGTTTATGTAGGCTCCATCTGAAGCAGAGGCACAGTGTGCTGCCCTTTGCAAAGCTGACAAGGCATGTATCTTCGCGTATATACTAAGTTATTAACCTAATTTTACGATTATATTTATATCTATTAGAAGTATATTAGAAGTATGAAGTCTCGTATATTAACTTATTCAATAAATATGTATCAGGTCTATGCTGTTGCATCTGAAGATATGGATTCCCTTACTTTTGGAGCACCCAAATTTCTTCGCCATTTAATGGATCCTAGCTCAAGAAAGATTCCTGTGATGGAATTTGATGTTTCCAAGGTACCGAGTTTAACAAATTAGATGGCGAATATGGTTTGTTTAATATTTTACATAACATTGAGTTGCTGACTTTTTGTTTCCCAGGTTTTGGAGGAACTAAACCTCACAATGGATCAATTTATCGATCTGTGCATTCTTTGTGGGTGTGATTATTGTGACAGCATTAGAGGTAACACATAATTTCCATCACGGTAACTTAAAGTAAGTTTTTTTATTTTGCTTAAACCTATCTATTGTAAATCATAGGTATTGGTGGCCAGACGGCTTTGAAGCTCATTCGCCAACATGGCTCCATCGAGAGCATTTTGGAGAATATTAACAGAGAAAGGTCCTCTATCTTTCTTGTTTGTCCTTTTAGTCTGTATCTTATCAAAATCGTTTTTACTCTAAAGTTTGTGATGTTAAGCAACATTAATGTCTAAGTAGATATCAAATACCCGAAGATTGGCCATATCAGGAGGCTCGTCGCCTTTTCAAAGAACCTTTGGTTTGTGTTGACGAGGAACAGCTTGACATAAAATGGAGTGCTCCAGATGAAGAAGTGAGTCTATCTATGAAGACGACTTACAAATCCGCTAATGATATTTTATATTTGTTTAAATTTCTATGTTCTTTCGCTTTCAGGGATTGCAAAACTTCTTGGTCGCTGAAAATGGGTTCAACAGTGATAGAGTCACAAAGGCAGGAACACTAAATTATTTTATTTTATCTTTTTAATCGAGCATATCTTTTATATAAGCAAATAAGTTATTATGGATTTTAATATTATTAGGCAGTAGAGAAAATCAAAGCTTCCAAGAACAAGTCTTCCCAAAACCGGTGAGAAATTAACTGAAGAATTCTGTTAAGTTATTTTTTTACTCTGCATTTCTGATGTCTTTTCTCTCAACCAGATTGGAATCGTTCTTTAAACCAGTTGCTAGCTCATCTGTTCCCATTAAAAGGAAGGTAAGGTTCCATCTGACAGTATTTTTATATTTGTTTCTGTAAAGTATATTTTCTTCAAGTAATTATAGCCGAATTCAGTCAATAGGTTTTTTTCTTCAATCATGGCATTGATTCCTGTATAATTTGTCCCCTTGGGTACCATATAAAACAAGTAAAAAACAAATTAAAAGTAGCCGTAATATCTTATAATCCACTATAATCTTGAGTACACTGGCTGTCAGGAAACTAAGTGCATTCTTGGATCCACCAAACAAGTACCCAAGAATAAGATATTGACTCAAGCGACCCGACAGATCATAAGCAGCTTTAGTCCTCCAGTTTTAGGTCTGCAGTCCAGGCACTCCTTGATGATATCGAAAGGTTTTTGCTTTGGAACATGAAAAACTCAAATGGTGAATATTTAGAATTGACCTCTGCTTATTTTCTTCTTTACTTGATACGTACGTTCCTAACCGTGACATATTTTAAATCGTAAGATACTTGAACCAGATAAATAATCTTTATCACATATTTAAGTAAATAAATCGATAAAGGGCCGATTTTCTTTCATTTCTCGGAAAATATAGTAGGTGAATTAAAATGTTATGAAGAACTGGGAGATTGACTAGATTACCATTCTCGAGTCTTTTCATCAAGTAACATGAATCTAAATGTGCAAGTAGAAAGACAGTTTTTGCCAAATTTGTGAAACGTAATATATGCATATCGAGTAATGTTTTTTGAGTAGCATATGTATGACTTTCTTGTATGCTTTGTGTGACAGGAAACTGAAAAGGCGGCAAAAGAACCGGCCAACAAAAAGGCCAAGGGTGGAGCTGGAAGAAAAAGGAAATAGTTTAGCTATTTCTAAAACCCTTACCTTTCACATTTTGACATGTAATGTTAAGTATTTCTCGAGTTTCTGGTAGTAAATCTTGTTCTACAACTGATGTATCATACAACCGATTTGAAAAGCATCTGTTGCTGTAGTTCATTTCTATATTCAACTATATTGTGCTATCTTTCTACAAACAACTAATTTTTAAGTCTATCAGATTCCAAATTTTCCGGGAAGAAAATCAGGAAACAATTTCTCCTAAAAAGATGTGTTCACAAGCTTCCACACACTGTAATGGACCTGTACTGCAACATGATAGATACATGAAATGCGCTAAACTAACCTTAAAAGCACGAATTACAAAGGGCGACTTTTTACATAAAGCAAATGTACAAACACTCGGATCGCTCATTACACAATACTAAGCAACAAAATTTGTGCTACAATGTTATAAGTTTCAATTAAGAATGTGTATAAACATAGGTCACAATAAAACCAAAAGAGACACCCTTCCAAGAAGAACAGACAAAAAATGCTAATATCACATGATATCCTGAATTTGATTATTAAGTTATCTTTTTAAATCATGACGATCCCTGAAGCAAATCGCTCTTGCTTTTATTTCTCTTCATTTTGGCTTTAACTCGTGACTTTGACACAAGGGTTTCAACCGTGTTTGTGAAATTCCCGACAGCCATAATTATCAGAAGGATTCCACAGGTAACCACCTGTGACGACCAATAAAAATACATAATTTTAATAAGCATTTCAAACAAACGGTGATTAAAAAATTTAAATGACGAAAATAATTGTTTTAGAAAAAAAAACAAAAAAAAAAACTACAAGGTCAACATGTTATGTGACTGTAATAGTGGTCTGTTGTTACCTGCCATTCCGAAACAACACCAAGCACTGCGGTTTTCAGCAATAGCAGACCAACATATGCTTCAAAAGCCTAAAAGGTGAAGAAAAAAAGAAAAAAGAACGGTTTGTGAAATCCAAAAATTCTTAAGAAAGCATAGAGTAATTTTCCAAAATTTTCGGCAAAATCACCTGCAAGATGAAGAGTATGGGGTATAACAGCCATATTTGACCTTCCACTCCAGCAGTTTCTCCCCACACAACGTCCATTCTTCTAGCCTACAATCAAAATGATGAAGTTGATGAAATCGAGTCCTCAAAGATCCTTAATTGCAATCATACTTTATTATCAATTTTACTCCTTATATATTGATTATTCTTTTTCTGTGTATGTCAAACTCTAACTGTAAAGAATAAAAAAAAGTTATTGGATCTCAATTTATGGCACCTTTCCAAGTGCAATACGAGTATAGAGTCTCTGCCGTTGGTATCTGTTCTGTAGAAGCATTGCAACTCCTTGCATGATTGCCCATTTCAGAAACAATTGTATACCTTTCTGCATTAAGATTGAATACTTACAATAAGATTAAAAAAAAAAAAAAAAACTCGAGTTCAAAACTTATATCATTCAAATGATAGATATACCTGTTTCTGGGAGCAATCAGGTTGCCTTTCTATTTCCCATGTGAGGCTGATGAGTGCCATAACCATTGCGAAATAGTGATGATATATCCACCTGAAGAATCACACGTTTATAGTAACCATCAAAGCATCTTTGAACATATGCATTGAACAACTTAGGGGGCGTTGGGGCGTTTGGATGCGTGTTTTAAAAGTGATTGTGTATTTATGTGATATTCAAAATATTAAGTTGTAATAAAATGGAATATATGAGTAAAAAATAGTGTTTGGATGTGTTTCTGTTTTTATAAGTTTTGATAATTATATAAGATATTTGGGCGTTATAAAATATCTGATAATTTAAAGTACTAATAAAACTGATTATGACAACTTAAAATTTGATTCTAAGTTCCAAAATGCAAATTTAAACAGGCTGTTAAACAAATTCAATGTGACACGAATCATGAAGACAGACAAATTATTTGGTTGAGGAAATATGTGTACATTAAACCATGATTAGAAGAAAAAACTATAGAGAAAATGATGTAGAATTACCATGGACGAATGTCGCTTCCATTGACTCTCAAAATATTCTCTCTCAAAGCTAGCCCTGTGTAGAGAAAGAGCAACCATGCCTGAAAAAGACGCAACTATTAAACTTGAACATACCATGATACACGAGTATAACGATATTAAAAAAAAAAATACCTGGTAAAGTTGAACAGGCAATGCAGGAAAACATCCATCCCAAACCGTCGACCTTAGCAGCAATAGCAATGATGGGAAAAAGAGAAACAAATATGCAGTCCTATCCTGCTCATACAAACCAAAGAAACGTTATTTTGTTAGAAACAAGTACCCAAGTGAAAGCATCATATGGTTGCAACATAAACATATATCATCAGACTATTAAAGAATACAGCTAGTATTGACGGTGATATATGCAGAGCTCATTTCAGCAACAACAAGATATCAAAATCACAAACAAAGTAGATTCCATAGAAATATGTTCATATATAACCAATTCCTCCAATTACATATATTGTTGAAGTAAATATCAATACTAACATTTTTTTGCTGGACTCTAGATGGCCGTTTAACTGTTTAAGCAAGAAGAGCAGGATAAAGTTCCAACAAAGTTGGATCGAGTATGAGCAACAATTTGTCTCAGATAGATGAATCGTTGAATACAGTTAGTTTAATGCATGCTAAATTAAATTGGTTCCAGAAAAAAAATTGAAGCTCTGTCTTAGTCATAAGCTACTTGCCATCTACTTTCATCTACTCTTAAGTGAGTCGAGTCTTACCTACATATATGACAATAACAGTCCATTTTTTCTTTAAGGAAACAGATAACAAGACAGATTGTTAAGAATTTTTTGGCAAATATATTTGTTTCATTTGGAAGATAAAACATCAAAGTTGGCTACCAAATCATAAGATTGTATTAGGGTGTACAGGAAGAAAACGCATTGGGCATAACTTGTAAACTCAGTCCCTAGTGATCATATGAAACAGGGAACAATTTATTTGCATAATGAATGCGAAACATGACAAGCTTTTAAACAACAAACAGATACAACTTACTCTAAACCTATTGTATTCCTCCTTCACTTTCAATTGAACATCCTTTCTAGTAGCATGAACATTTATCGGACCAAGAAACGCCCTCATAAATCTTCCTGTAACCAAACACCACCAATTCAACATCAAATTTCAAAATCCTTAAGCTAAAACCGGTAACTCAATTTATAAGAACTTCTAATATTTAAGAAGAGATAAGTGTATGAAATTAAAAAGCTTCTATTCTATTTATCTAGCTTTCAAATATATTCATTGTATGTACATGACCAATTAAAAACATGTAAACGTCACGACGCGATATGGATGCCGCGTACATCCAATAACATTCAATCAAAGTATTTGAAAGTTAGATACATACAATAGATACGCATATATAAGAATTGATATTTAAGAAGAGGTAAACATATGAAAATGTATCAGACTTTATCCATTCAACTTAAAACGTGTCTGTTGTATGTATCTAACTTTCAAATATAGTTATTGTATGTATCTGACCAATTAAACACATGTAAACGTCACAATGTGATATGGATGTCATGTACATCCAATAACATACAATAGCAGTATTTGAAAGTTAGATACATACAATAGATAGGTATCACGTAACCAAAAAAAAGAAAACAAATAGATCACCATAAGATTTGCTAGGAAGAAATGCAGCAGCATCTCCTTCGCTCAACGTATAACTAGCTCTACTCAACTCTTCAATCAACTAAATCACAAATTAATCCCTTCATTATAATAATCAAAAATAATAATAACAAAAAAAAAATCAAATACAACAAACAATGTAATACTTTCTCAGCATCTTTTGGATCCAAATTCCCTTTCTTAACAGATGAAGCAATCGAAGAGCGGAGACGTTTAACGTTCGAATCAAGCGCTAATGCTCGTTGTCTCAACGAAGCTTCTTCCTGTGAGTTTTTGGATATTATACTCGCAGCTGATTCCTGTAACTCTTTACTTTGTTCAACGATTCTAGAAACTTCTTCCTCCGCGTTTCTGTCGGAGGAATTATCGCCCATTTTTTCACAGATCGGTTAATTGATTTGATTTTTTTTTTTAATTTTTTTTTTAGTGAAGTGATTGAGTGTTTTTGATTGATGAATTGAATGAGGATTGAAGGAGATGGAGTACCGGAGATGGATGGCGGTGGTTTCCGGCGAGATGTGGTGGCGAATCTAAAGCACACAATAGGGGGGGCACTATAGTGGGCTATATAGATTTTATTTTATTAATTTTTAAGCTCGAAAATGCTCATGATTCATGTTTTAAAAATAATCATCAAGTTGGCAATAAGTTTTCTTTTTAAATGATTCTCGAGTAAAAAATAAATGGTTTAAAAATATATAAATTACGATAACTTATAATTTTCGTGGAATTATTCACCAGAATAATTACCTATCACTTACACTTTATAAAAATAATCATTTGATTCGCGACGAATTTCTCGTAACACTTTTTCGTCGCGAGAAGTACATAAAACAAAATCAGACCAATAAAAATCAGAAACGTCGTCGCGAAAATGAATATTGACGCGAGAAATGAATATTGTCGCGACAACGTGTCGAATTTTTATTGGTCTGATTAAATTATATGTACTTTCGCGACGAAAAAAATGTCGCGAGAAATCCGTCACGAATTAGATGATTATTTTTGTAAAATGTAAGTGATAGGTGATTATTTTGGTAATTTGCTCATTGTCGTTTTCATTTTTCCTTTCCTTGATTATAGTCTCCATTGATTTTCATATGGAAACGGATTCAAACACATACGATCATAAATTTTATTAAGTGATTTTTTTGGTTCTCGACCTTTTTATGATTTTTGTTTGAACTTTTGTCATTTGATATATACGTGGTTTTATCATTCTCACATGTTACGGTGGGATTTATGTACCATTAACAAAAATTAATTGTCTTTATTGAATTTTTAGACACCGATAAAAATTAATGTTTTCGATTAACTTTTAAGTCTTCTTGTAAATAAAATTTTTAGCTTTAAAAAAATTAAATATAAAAGAAACATTATATCTTATTTTATTATTCGCTAAAACAAATTGTTTGTAAATCGATTATAAGTGATAATACACACACATAAATTGGGTATATAATATTAATAAATATGAACCTTTATTAAAAACACACAAATTTTATGTGAGAATATTTGATCAAACTTTGCTTTTAGTAGCATAATTTCGACCACTCATTACCCACGTGTGTATATAGCACCTTTACAAATAGACCCATAAATAAATTATTATTTCCAATGTCGACAATATTCTATTAGTTTTTTAGGGGTGCTTGGTTAGGGTTGATGGGGGTAATGGGGTAATGATAATGATTAATGGAGGTTGGTTTGTTGTATTGTAGTTAATCATTGTATAATAAAAGGTAATACCCCATTATAGTCCAAATCGGGGTTATTCATTAACCACCCATTGCATTCCATAGTATTCCTTTTTCCATTAACTACTCATTGAACCAAGCATGCCGTTATATTAAATGATGGTTAACCATACTTTATTTTCTAATTGATTACTAGTTAGGTTCGACCGTACGACTTTATATGGTAGTTGATACTTTTTTTTTGTATAAGTGTAACCATGGATATAAAATTAAATGAACAAATCGTCACTTTATCTTTTAAGTTTTTTGGTTGCAAAGACATTAATTACCAAATGTTCCACATAACAAAAACTAAATTATGTTTGAAGCCAAAATAGTTTTATTCGACTAGATTATGTACATTATTATGTATGTGCATAGAAGTAACATACTCGATTAAGCTCGTGTGTTAACTTTCGGGATAATTGACTCTATGAGAAGTTTATGTCTCGTCATCAAAAACAAATTCGTGAGTATCGGGCAAAACAAATTATACTGTAATCATCCTTGATGGAATGTTATATTAAATGTGAAAATTAAAGTGATTTATACACCACTAATGATAATATGTAAATCAATTATAATGATCTAAAATCACTTTCCTTGTCACAATCATATGTCAAAAACCACACAATCTTCCAGGATGTAGCTTCCGAATTGCAATGACCAATAATATCAACTACGTGTGATATAGATCGATACAAACAAGTCGCTCGTACAACCCGACAATTGAAGTTGTCTTCGTTTGTCTACTTTACATTATATCGATTTGTTTGCATATTAGGCTCTAAACTTCTAACCTAAAAATCCACACTACTTAATCGTCTTTATACCACGCCAGAATTCCCATTCCCACGTTGGAGGTGGCGCGGCTAATCCCGATCAACACTAAAATTGTGTCGTAGTCCAAGCCTTCGGGCCTTGGATTATCGTATCATTTTTGCACTCAAGTAACTCATCAAAATGTACTTAGATCGGTACGTCGTAATGTATATGTGAGTATAAAATATTTTGGGGAATCTCTTGGTAGATAGTACACATTTGCTATGAAGAAGAAAGGCTAACAATTTCTCATGATAAAACACATTGTGTCCTTCATACAAGTATCATGTTTATTTCCGTTAACTAATTTTTTTAACAATTTAGTTTACAATTTTGAGTATTTTAACCCATCAAATCTCCATTTTCAATGTAAAATAACCAAGGATCTCAATAACGCGCCATGACGTGAGGCGTGATCTCGACGTTACGAAAACATGCAAGGCGGCGTTGTTAGGCGTGGCGTCCAAAAAACGTGAAAAGACGCTCCATGGCGAGCTTTAACGCTTTATTTTCTAAGTTTTTTGTAATAACGCTTTGAAAAACGTTTTGAAAAACGCCATGTCTCGTCATGTCTTACAAAGCTTGAGGCTTGGTCTCGCCGCCGCGTCACGACTTACGTTATTTACAACCTGGAAAATAACCACTAATGTCTAATAATCAAGTCTCTTCAAATTTTAAGGTTTAGTTTTTATATATATATATATATATATATATATATATATATATATATATATATATATATATATATATATATATATATATATATATATATATATATATTAATTATTTGTGTAGACATAGTGCATGCATGAGCAGGCCTGGTTTATGAACAGTTTTTAACATGAAACATCACTCTCTGAAAACATACAAGTCCCACTTACACAGTCAATCACTTTTAATCTTATATTTTTTAACTAGTTAAACAATTTTTCTTTACAGGATTTTGCAAGTAGTTAAACAAAAAAAAAGTTTCTATTTTTTCTCTTTCCCCTCGATTATTTATACACTTATGTGTTCAAGATTACGTGCTGCTAGAAATACGAATCATTTTCCTATTGTTGCTTATATTATGTAAGAACAAGAAAGTATAACAAATATGGAATATGTGACATAATATAAAGAATAAAAACATGAAGAAAATGATATAAACTATGGACACAAATTCTACTGTACATGCATGTTTCCATCATCAGACTTTATAGTACACATTATAACCTACATATATCACATCACATCATACACACATTAAGTGTACTATGACATAAGAGTAATGCCCTAATTGAACACATAAAGTGCCATATGCAAAGAGTGTTTTAGTCACTTACCAATAAAAAATGATGCAAGCCAAAGAAAAAGGAGAGATTGTAGAAGTTGAAGGTGGTAGAGTTATTCGATCCCTTGGACGCAAAGACCGACACAGTAAAGTGTACACGTCAAAGGGTCCGAGGGATCGACGTTTTCGGCTATCAGCCGACATCGCTATGAAGTTTTACGATGTTCAAGACAAGCTTGGTTACGATCGCCCTAGCAAAGCCATTGATTGGCTCATGAAGGAAGCCAAAACTGCAATTGATGCACTTGAAACAGCCGTGGCAACACCTGGTGAGCATAACAAGGAGCAAACTTTAGTTGATCATGACCAAATTAACAGTTTCGATAACTATGAAAACCCGACTGAAGGAGCACCTAGTCCAATGGATTTCACATGGAATTCGAGTTATGATTCGGGTGACGGTTTTGCATTTGTTGATAGGGAACCCCTTCAGTCCAGTTATCAGCCTACAATCATTCATACATTCAACAATGATTATTTTGGTGATGAAACATTCTTGGATTTTGACTTTCAACAAGAACGTCAACTTGAAGAGGATGAAATTTGTGATCTTGTGTCCAAACACTGTCGATCCTATGGAAATTCGATCTTTCAGAATGAAGGTTAGCAACAGAGGTACTTTATTTTACCATTTGATAATTACCGATAAATTATGTAAAACGCACATTTTAGACCTTTAATGATGTGACTTGAACCCACATTCTTTTAGTTGCTACTTGCTACGACTTTTTATATGTCCGAGCCTTGCAACTTTAATTCTACATATTTTTTGATACTAAGGTTTATAAAATGGCTAAAGATGGTTATTTCATTTACTCTAGGTAACCAAGAATATGGTGACAAATTAAGCATGAAGAAAAGCATCATGATCGTTTATCGATCAAATATAATGTGTGTTAGTAGTATGTAATTTTTATAACAGGACATTGCGATGTCTGGTATTGTAATAGATTTAGACTTGACGTAAAATGAGTCAGTTGAGAGTGAAACGATTGCTTTTAGTTGTAATCTTAATAAACATACATAGCTTCTTGATAAGTTACATGATACATAAGCAAACAAATAATATAACTAAACATAAGTAACAAAGTTGAACATAAGACATAACATTATTCTTCAATCACCAACCCCAAACGACGGTAAGTAGATACAACATGAGTAGCGATAAAGGGTACATCATATAAATCACGTAGCCCGTCCAAAGTGGGTAAACTGTCCTTGTACTTGTGAATATCGACATTGTTCCACATACAATAAACACAACCAAAACTTGAGCTGATACGTCCCATGACAGATCTCTTATATACACGATTGATAGAAATGTTGTCAAACTACTCAGACTACTCATCGCGACTCCTGAAAAGATCTTCAAAAAGATAAAATAGTAAGGCCCGATTTTATAATTAGACATTTCATATAGCGAGTCTTTAAAATTTATAGAGGGTTGTGGGACCTATATCAATTTGATACCTGAGAAAGCGTTAAAGACGCAGCTCGTTCAGTCTTTTGTCTTGCCGATCTGATTGCTGATAATATACGTGACATGCTTGAGGCACACGGTATTACAAAGTATGGAATAAGGAAGGAAGGAACATTTGCTTTAATAGCGAAAGTCACAACATTCGTCATATATGGTGATGAAACAAGCATTGTCACAACAGTGCCAAAGATTACCAAACACAAAGCCTCTACGAACTCTAATATGGAACTTTGCACGTTAGGGCTTTCCTTGGGTAACAAAGCCGTTTGTTGTTCTGCATCTGCATCCTATTCAATTAAATAAAAATATCACTTTGATAACTTCTGGGTATCTTGATAATTAAGAAGTATACATGCATTTCAAAACAATATATGTCCACAAACAAGAAAAAGATTGTTTAAGTTACCCCATTAATATGTTTGACAAAAAAGCTAAGAGGGTTATAATCATTTTGAGAATGTGATTTCCTTGCTTCCCTGAGCCATTTTGTCATAATTCTAACAAACTCATTCTCTTGAATAAATTCATCTCCCGAGATCTCGAGTTGATCCATGACTCGTTCTGCTAAACCATCACTTATTTTACTGTCTTCTTGCAGTTGAATTCCTAATATCAAAGTTTTTAACTCAATACTCGACACTTGACCATCATGATTTACGTCAAGTCCATTATAAATCCTGCATATAGATACTTCTAATCACGCGGCTTTATTCTAAACGCAGACAACAATTTTTTTAGACATGAGTACTTACTCTTTAATAAGCCGTAAATTTGGCTTTCCTTTAGTAGAGAGTAGTGTTTGTAATTTGCTGTTGACAAATTTTTGTGTCACATATTCGAATCTCCTGTTTTGAATCCATGGTTGGAACATCTACAAAGTAAATTAACAATAATGTTTATTTTTCGAGCTTTGGTTATAAAGTAAGAATATATATATATATATATATATATATATATATATATATATATATATATATATATATATATATATATATATATATATATATATATATATATATATATATATATATATATCCAAGACAAGCGATCATATTTAGCCAAGACAAGTTATCGCTACATATCATATATCTCACAGAATTTGTATTTTTTGAAATAACAAAGGCTAACCTGATACAAAATGTATGAAATGAAGAGAGTTAACACAAGGATGAGAGTGATTAAAAGAATCACTCGCGTTACTGATGTCGAATTGATAATTTTTGGAAGTTGAAGAATGAGAAATGGGATCATTGCCACGAGCATGATTCTTGCGGTGTAGCTTGTTTCATTATCAGTTGTAACACCATATGCTAAACAACAAGGAATTAAAACATTAGAAACTAAAAACAAGTGATATTTAATCTTAACGATATCTTGTATGTGATAGCAAGAATAGGGTACCTGTTAATTTCGTTAAAAATGATGGTTCGTCTTCTGAAAGGGAGTCATTGTTGTCGTCATCATCTACAAGATTGTAGCTTCCAAAAGTTATGATTGAAGGCAAAATGAGTGTGAGATTCATGACTGCAGATCCTGTTAGTATACTCATTCCCATTCCAGTGCTACTAGATACCCCTTCTTCGTCATTTGTTAATCCGGTATCTGCAAAAGTATTTTTAGATGATATGTTAGCTGGTATATACGGGCCAACTGTAAAGACGGTTAAGGTCCATTTGGTGTTCCTTTTTCCATTGTTTATGTGCTTCTAATTATACTTCACCGATAATAAGTTATATGTTCCTCATGATGGTTTTCTATTAGAATGTATATAAACTATTTGAAGATAAAGTTACACATGAGAGGGTACCTTACCCACAATAAAAACATAAAGAAGCGAAACTTACTAATGACGAGGTAAAGTGTAGTAAAGTTTGCAAGAATATGAAACAAACTGGCACCAAATATACCCGGACCAATAAGACCGAAAAACTTCTCTGATCCATCTGAAACATATTTTTGACCAAAAGCCATAATGTATTGATAAACCACAATCAAGAAAAGTGATCCCCAAGTTTCAGTTGTGCATGGCAAGAACCCGTATGCAGGTTCACATGTCACAGTTGCACCCTCTACGTTTCCACAAAACGCGATTATAAAAATCGCTAACAAAATAATAAAACTCCCCTTTTTAGCATATATTTTCATTTTCTTTATATATTTCTATTTTTATGAACTAAACAAACATTGACCTCAAGGTTAATTAGTATGCAATTGAGGTGGGTTGATAGGTCAAAGATGATAATGGGAGGCTTATGGGCAAAGATGCTCGAGTTTAGCTTATTTTACAAAAAGGACAAAGATGAAAATGAGTACGATAGCGAATGTTTTGAAGAGCTTTTAGAATCTCTAAGGGTATTTAAGGATGTTGGTAAGAAGAATAAGGGTGTTGCTTGTGAATGGAAGATGACAACTTGCGTTTGACGTATGATTTTCGTTAATATGATTTAAAATCGTTGGACGTTAAAAAAATAAAAATTAATAAAGATTTTAGTGAACTATTATATTGATTCTTTAGATAATATGAGCACATGAGTTGGCGTGATCAATTGAGCTTGAGCAGTTGAGTGTTATATGCATTATGAGTTATATATGAAGTAAATCTTAGAACATCATTTTGAATTCCCTATTATAACCTAGTTTATTTGTTATACTTACGTTAACTTTTTTATTTTTTAAACCATGATCTTGTATGAGGAGGAGAACATCATTTAGGTTAGGGATATAGGTTGATAACTATAGGTTAATCGTTGTTAACCCTAATATGAACCTTGAGTCATCAAAGACTTTCTACTTCTTGTCGTAGTTTTGCGACCTGAGGGCAGAAGTTTTTCTTATCGGAAGTGGGTGAACACTTGGCCCAACGGGTGAACATGCCAGGCTCCGCGTGCACACTTGTTGGCACCTTACAAAGCAGCTTCCTATTGCGATGTCCCACCAGATATAGAAGTGAGATTCAGCTACAAGGGATCGGTTAACTAAACTGAACACACGACTTGTATGTACAATCGATATAGAACATCTATACCATTTTTTGTAGTGATACTTAAAAGATAGATTGAAAACTTAAAGGTGATGTAAAATGAATATTTCAATTATTTGTTGACCCGACTTAAACACTTTCTTTTGCTTTTCCAAGAAAGATTTGGTTTCTTTCATATCCATGTTAGTAATCTTTTCGATAATCTATAAACCACACGTCTTCAAATCGGGTAACAACGCCCTTTTGGGAAGATTCTGTATATGAAAATTCTGTATATGAAAATTCTGTATATGAAAATATAATGCAGACTGTAATTAAAAAGTAGTAGTCCCGGCGGGGCTCGAACCCGCGACCTTCGGCTCATAAGACCAACGCTCTAACCAACTGAGCTACGGGACTTATCTATTCTTTATCCATTATTTACAAATTTAAATAATTGTATATTTTTCGATAGATATTTAATATCATCTACCTTTTCTTATCTAAAAAAGGCTACGTCTTAGCCCCTCGTATACATTTGTATACCCACCAATCTCATCATACAAGGGACCTGTGCCGATAAATTACCCACCTTGAGAGAGCCTCGAACCCGAAACTTCCCACAAATAGGTAACAGACATTTTCTTCTCTAGCTAAACGATTAATGAGATATTTTATATATTTTGTGAAAATAATTTATTGACTAGGAATAATTCATGAAAATGTTGTTTTAAAGAGACCAATACATTAACCAAGTGTTGTTTATTTTTTCATGACATAAAGTTATATTATTGATTAGCATGGTTGTAAAATTTTAGAGAGGTGTACTTGCTTTAAAGTTGAACTAAGCAAAACCAAATTGGTTTAGTTGAACAATAATCTTTTATTGATTTAATGCTTCAATTTTACTCCTTATGGATAAGCTTTTTGCTTCATGGTAGAGTTAATTATTTTGTAATTTATTTCTATAATAATATATGAGTGACATGTTAATTGGTTAAGTTTATCACATTACTTGTAAAACTCACTTATATGTTGCTTAGAATTTGAAAAGTTATTTTAAATTTTAATCCCTTGCTTGATACAAATATGACCACGTATTACTTGTCGATATATGATTTACGATTTTATGTAATTTACATACTATACGATGATTGTGGAGTTAGTTTTTGTTTTTCTTCTTTTCCTTTTCGAAATGACAAAGCTTTATACTGAAAACAACCCTAAAGTGGATAGAACAAGTTATACAAAGTTAAACTGGCTCCAAGAAGAATCACCAATTAGGGCATCACTAACTATTTTGTTACAACTAATTATCTATTAAGAAATTTCTTATACCTACCAAAATAAAAAGACACACATCTTATTTGTTTGATGTATGAATTATGATAATGAGATACAAATGCATATGATATGGGAAACTATAACACATCTCTTGATCTAGTACGTAACATAACTTATGCGAAAACTAGCAATCTTTGATTCAACCAAGTGAAGCTTAATCCGAAAATAGTTCATCAAAAGAATAAATTTACCTTGACAACTCGTCTATATACTAGTCAAACTAAATCTTACTCGACTTATTAGGATTCTTTTGTTAGACATACGAGCCAAAATGAAATGTAAGCCCAAGCCCGTATGTGGGCTTGAGCCCGTTAGATTAATATTTCCTATAAACAGGCTTCATATGTAAACGTTCTAAGTTGATGAAATACAAAACATTCTTCAACAAACCCGATTCTTAATGTCTACATGATATCAGAGCAGGTTACGTTCAAACGTGCCTGTTCGAACTAGTCTATTCGACTAGGAAATCAATCCAAACTTCTAGTCATTCGACTAGCAAAAAAAAAAAAAAAAACACTAGCCATTCGACTGGCTAATTAAGCTACACGAACTGAAGTTGGTCCTTCGACCAGCTATTTCACCTATGCGACTTGTACAATTCGACTAGGAAATCAAAACTCACGACTAGCTTGTTGAATTCGACCAAGCTTTGAACTCCCACGAACTGAAGCCCTCGAATAGAAACTAAAACAACTTACCTCGAACTGAAGCTCACGACTTGTTGAAGCCATTCGGATAGAAAGCTGTTCGACCTCCTACTCGAACAAGCCCACACGAACTACTACTCGGACAAGCTCACACGAACAAGTTACACGAATAGCTTATTCGAATTACCTAGTTCGAATACAAAAAAAGAGGCTTATTCGAAGGTTACTATCCGTGATGGTTTCGCCACACCTTCTTAGTTGTGTAATCCCCAATTTTTAAGCAGCCGCCATCGGTTCTTTATTTTCTTTTTCATTTCCCAAATTCAATTTTTTGCTGTGTGTTTGTTTCACACTGTCCTCAAATCACAAAGTTCAGTTATAAAGCCCATAACCTTGTTATAGGCCCACTTGAAGCCCAAACAAAAAAAAAAAAAAACAAAACAAAACAAAACAAAACAAAAAAAAAAAACAAAAAAAAACCTTTATACACAACCCCGAAATTCGAATTCAATCTCGAACCAGTATGGCGAATGCAGACAACAATAATCTCGCCATGCAACTAATAAACTTGCTTCGTAACGGAGCTCAGAACCAGTTTCAAAACCCAAAACCAAATCCTTTCGAGAATCATCGGTCAGACAAATCTTTTTTCGAACTCAATCAAAGGTAGATAAGAGCAAGCTCAAGTGTGAAGAGTGTGGTATGTCGAAACACACCAAAGACCAATGCTTTAAGATCGTTGGATATTCAGAATGGTGGAATGATAACCACAAAACCTCCAAGACTGGAAAAGCTGCCACCGTCATAGGCAGCAGAGAGATTAACGGCGGAGGAAATAAGTTAATGTTAAACGTGCATGATTTCGAAGAGGAGAACGTTTCTTCCCGATCTCGAGAAGTTAATGTTGCCACCAAAAACACCAAGTGTAATTCATGGATTTTTGATTGTGGTGCCACTGATACAATGACGTTTGATATAACTGATCTAACGTCAAACTCGAAAGTTGACAAAACACGAATTCACACAGCTAACGGGGAAACTCTCTCAGTTAAAGGAGGGGGAACCATTGAAATATCGAAAGAATTACGACTCTCGAGATGCCTTTATGTGCCATCATTATCACACAAGCTGTTATCCGTTATTCATGTTACGAAAGAATTAAACTGTGTGGTATTAATGCACCCCATTGCATTTTGCAGGATATTAGGACGGGAAAGATCATTGGGCGTGGTACTGAGAGACAAGGATTATATTACGTAGATGAAGTCACTCAACAAGGCTCAGTTATGCTGACTCATGGTTCAAACGATAGGAAAGAATGGTTATGGCACCGACGATTGGGACATCCGTCCACTGGTTATTTACGTCAGTTATTTCCGCACTTATTTCCTAAAAATAAAGATTTTCATTGTGACACTTGTATTTTGGCAAAAAGTCATAGACATACGTTTAAACCAAATGATACTAGAGTTGATTCATCTTTTCTGTTAATCCATTCTGATGTTTGGGGTCCCGCTAAAATTGAAGGAGGACAAATTTCCGCTATTTTCTGACATTTATAGATGATTGTACTCGAATGACTTGGACTTATCTTTTAAAAAATAAGTCTGAAGTTTTACGAAGTTCACACTTTTTTTAAACTGGTCAAAACCCAATTCAAAAGTGAAACCCAAATTCTCAGGTCAGATAATGGGGGGGAATTTTGTAACACCTCCATGAAAACCTTCTGTCAAACACGGGGAATTATCCATCAAACTTCGTGCGCTCACACGCCTGAACAAAATGGGGTTTCAGAACGAAAAAATCGTTTTTTATTGGCAATCACACGGGCTATTATGATTGAATCCTAAGTTCCAAAGTCTTTTTGGCCAGAAGCCCTTGTCACTGCAACGTATCTTGTTAATCGACTCCCAACCCGAGCCCTAGCACTCAAAACTCCTCTCCAAACATTTTCACATTTCCATAAATTGCCATCAACTCTAACCCTCGAACCTCGAGTGTTTGGATGTTCTGTTTTTGTTCATATACCAAAAATAGAGCGTTCAAAACTTGATCCATGTGCAGAGAAATGTGTGTTTTTGGGGTATGGTGTCAATCAACACGGGTATCGGTGCTACAGCCCCAGTAGACGTCACATGTTCACCACAATGAACTGTGACTTTATCGAAACGGAGTTCTTTTATCATACCCATCTTCATGGTCAGGGGGAAAATGACAATGACGCATTAAGATGGATAAGTTGGGCACCACCTGTGCATGACTCCCCTACTGATACTCCTAATTCAACTGATAATCATGAAGATTCTGATACTTATACTCCTACTCCAACTGATAATTCGGAAAATTCTGCCGACAGTACCAATGCCACCAATAATGATCCTCCTCAACTGATATCCGAGGTAAGTGGTTCTGAATCTCCAGATATTCCCAATAACTCTGATTTGTGTAATGATGAACAACAGGTTGAGGTGGAAACTCCGAGTGTGACTGAACCAACTCGGTATGATCTCCCTCCTAGATCAACTAGGGGAATTCCGCCTAACAGATACTCACCTGAAAGAAGTTCAAGAGGGTCGAGATATCCAGTTGCTAATATCGCAAGAAGGAATTTAGTTCCGGAAGCCAAGTCCTTTTCAAACGCGATCTGTTCTGAAAAAATACCAACAAGTGTTGAAGAAGCACTCAAGTATAAAGAATGGAAAGAAGCAATTGGAACTGAACTTGAAGCCCTGAGAAGAAGTGAAACATGGGAAGAATGTGAATTGCCTCCAGGAAAGAAACCCGTTAAATGTCGGTGGGTGTTCACTATCAAGTATAAACCCTATAGATCAATCGAAAGGTATAAAGCTCGATTAGTCGCAAAGGGGTATACTCAGACTTACGGGATTGACTACTGTGAGACTTTCTCTCCAGTAGCCAAGATTGATACTATTAGAGTTCTATTCTCAGTTGCAGCAAACAAGGATTGGCCATTAGACCAATTCGATGTCAAGAATACCTTCCTACATGGAGAATTGAAAGAAGAAATCTACATGGAAGCCCCACCTGGAATTCATGATAGTTCCGAGGCCACGAAAGTTTGCCGACTAAAGAAATCTCTGTACGGTTTGAAGCAGTCTCCACGAGCGTGGTTTGGTCGGTTTACCACAGTTATGAAGAAATATGGCTATAACCAAAGCAATTCCGATCACACTCTCTTCTTGAAACGAAGAGGTAAACTCATAACCTGCTTAATAATCTACGTTGATGACATGATCATTACAGGGGATGATTCAGAGGAAATGACAAAATTGAAAGCTAATCTTTTCAAAGAATTTGAAATGAAAGATCTGGGAAGACTCAAATATTTTCTCGGAATTGAAGTTCTAAGATCAAAATTAGGGATCTTCATTTGCCAGCAGAAATATGTTCTTGATTTATTAGCAGAGACGGGAGTGCTAGATTGCAAACCGGCAGACACTCCCATGATAGCCAACCAAAAATTGTTCATGGAAGATGAAGCTGAACTGGCAGATAAAGAAAGATATCAGAGAACGGTGGGAAAGCTGATTTACTTAGCTCATACTCGGCCAGACATTGCATACGCTGTGGGGGTTATAAGTCAATTCATGCACCAACCTCAAGTTCAGCACATGGAAGCAGCTTTACGGATTATCAGGTATCTCAAGGGAACTCCTGGACACGGTGTTCTATTCAAAGAAAATTGGCACCTGAAGATTGATGCTTATACCGATGCTGACTGGGCAGGCGACAAAGGTAATAGGAGGTCTACATCAGGGTATTTTACCCTAGTGGGTGGAAATCTTGTTACATGGAGGAGTAAAAAGCAAAAAGTTGTCGCCCTCTCAAGTGCTGAAGCTGAATTCCGAGGAATAGCACGAGGATTAGCTGAAGTCCTATGGCTGCGAAAACTTTTGTCAGAAATTGGGTATCCCTCAGAAGAAGTCAGTAAGATCATGTGTGACAACAAAGCAGCTATACAGATCTCAGGAAATCCAGTTCAACATGATCGCACCAAACACGTTGAAGTTGATAGACACTTCATTAAAGAAAAACTTGAAGATGAGATTATCGAGCTTCCGTTTGTTTCATCAAAAGATCAGCTTGCAGATATCCTTACAAAGGCGGTTACCGGAAAGATCTTCGCTCACTGTCTTGACAAGTTAAGCATTGGAAATCCCACTACTTAGCTTGAGGGGAATGTTAGACATAGGAGCCAAAATGAAATGTAAGCCCAAGCCCGTATGTGGGTTTGAGCCCGTTAGATTAATATTTCCTATAAATAGGCTTCATATGTAAACGTTTTAAGTTGATGAAATACAAAACATTCTTCCACAAACCCGATTCTTAATTTCTACATCTTTTCATTTTCGAAATGTTAGTCGAATCCAAACTAAGATAAAAAAAAAAAAAAGATCTTATTAACAAGTCGGGTGTTACAAAAGCATAACATAGTTTGTGTAATCTTGCTCGAATGGTTTTTAACGATACAATGTATTAACTTAAATGAATAAATACTACAAATGATTAGTTTAGTATAGCTATAAAACAAAAACAAAAATATTGGTTGGTGTCGAATAAAAAGATATTTGAGCACTATAATTTTTAAGCCCATATATTTGGCCTACCCGTTTTCTTTTCTGTAGATTAAACTAAAATTAAGCTCATTATCACAAACATCATATCTTCAAAAACAAACTTTACAACATACATAAACAATACTTGTTACAAATGACTAAACATAGCTTACATAGAATGAAATAAGATTAGAAAGTTGAATACAAAAGATATTAGCCTATGACCAACCCCAGACGACGGTAAGAAGATACAACATGAGTAACGATATAGGATACAAGAGATAAATCACATAGGCGGTCCAAACTGGGAAAATTGTCCTCGTACTTGTGAGAATTCCCAATCCTACACAAATTATCGTAACAACCAGAACTTCAGCGGATACGTCCCATGGCACGTCTTTTATATACACCGTTAATAGAAATGACGACAAACTACTCATGTTACTCATGAATACTCCTGAATAGATCTACAAAAACAAAACTAGTTAGGTCTGGCTAGTTAAATTTGTTTCAATATATTAGGCATTTTCTTTTGATTGGAATAAATACCCGAGAAAGAGTTAAAGATGCGGCACGTTGGGTCTTTTGGCTTGCTGCGCCAATTGTTGATATGAGACGAGGTATGCCAATGGCACATGGTATTATAAAGTATGGGATGAGGAACTCAGGGACACCTGCTTCGCTAGACAAAAGTGCAACATTCATTATGAGTGGTCGTGCAATGATAACCGCCACAACAATTCCAAAGACAACCAATGCCAAAGCCTCCAAATATCCCAAAATCGAATTTTGAGTTGTAACAGTTGTTGTCTTAGGTATCAAAGACGCTTGTTGTTCTGTGTCCTCGTCCTATATAAATACATAAAAAAAATGTCACTTTACTACTTAATACTCGAGGAAAATTGTTTATGTTTCCTAAATAGGAAGTTACCGCCTGAGGTTTGATGAAGAATTTAAGAGGGTTATAATCATTTTTCGAGAGTGATTTCCTTGCTTCCTTTAGCCATTGTGTTAGAACTCGAACAAACTCGTCCTCTTGGATAAATTCATCGCCTGAGAGATCAAGTTGATCCATGATTCTCTCTAAAAGCACATCGCTTATTTCACCTTCTGCTTGCACTTGTATTCCTAAGAGTAACGTTTTTAACTCAGCATTTGTCACTTTACCGTCCTTATTTTTGTCAAGTCCCTTATAAAGGCTGCACATCAATAAACTTTGTCAATCAAAATGCATTTGCTTAATTCCAACAAGGACGAGAATTAGATGGCGAGTACCAACCTTTTAATAAGCTCCACATTTGCTTTTCCGTTTGTAGAGAGTAGTGTCAATAACTTGTTCTTAACAAACTTTCGTGTCACAAAATCGAATCTTCTGTTTTGAATCCATGGTTGAAAGATCTACGTACATGTAAATTGAACACTTATAGTCAATGAAATATGAAACCTAGTTATGTAATTAGAACATATATGTCTTTTTTCATGTTTAGCGAAAAAAGTTGATATGAAATATAAAATTCTAACCTGATACACAACATAAGCAATGAAAAAGCCCACTGATATAATGAGAGCGATTAAAACTATCACGTGAGTAACTGAAGGTGAATTGATGATCATAGGGAGTTGAAGAATGAGAAATGGGATCATTGACAAAAGCATGAGTCTCGCGGTGTAGCTAGTCTCACTATCGGTTGTAAGACCATATGCTGAAAGAAAGTTACAAAAAGAATACCATGTAAAATACTAAAACCAAATTGTGAATTTCTGGTGTAGTTATTCGATCTTGAAAAAAAAACCAAGTACCTGTTAATTTCGTGAAAATTGAAGGTTCTTCTTCAAAAAGTTGGGGCAAACCGGAATCATCATCGTCAGCAAGATCATAACTACCGAAAGCAATAACAGAAGGCAAAACCACTGTTAGACTCATCATAGCTGATCCAGCAAGCACACTCATTCCCATTGCAGCACTAGACGCTGCACCTGTGTCGTCACTCGATAACCTTGATTCTACAAATTTATCATAAAACATATCAATGTCAAGTTTCTATTTCTTGTAATTGAATTTAACATATATTGTGACATTTTGAACATTTATATATAGGACTTTTCATTTAACAATAATGTTACGAATAAAACAAAGCCAAAAAAATTATACGTACATACTCTCTAATATATATGCTTAGTTTTTTCTTTAAAACCATGATTAGACTTCATAACTCTAACTACTAACTACTCTATCATATTCAGTACAGTAAACACATTTATGAAATTACTTGCATGTATGTATGTATGTATATGTATATTAATGCTTAAAAATCCACGGATTTTGGTTCAGGACGGGTCAAATAATTTATCAAACACGAATAAGTTTATAAAAGAAATATTATGGATAGCCCAAAATATGATTATATGAAAAAGTAAGGCAATATGTTTGTAAGTCAACTAGTCGGTCAAAGTTCCCGGTTTGACCGGTTCAACATACAATTGACTGACTCAGTTTAAATGAAACGCTCATTATCATGTAGCATGTCCGGTTAAACCGGCTCGAAAAATCCGGTTGACTCGCTCCTTTCCCGGCCGTAAGTCCCGGTTCCGGTTCACCCGGGTATGTGAATGAGCATATATAATGCACATAAAAGCAACACTAATTCTTACCTGCTCCTAATTATTAAAACAAAAGAATAAACCTCCTTTACAGAAATAATAATTATTCTTAGTATAGATTAATAACCACTTGCTCTCTCTTTTTGTCACATTTTCATATATGATTTTATTTTTATATTTTACTTTTTTTTGTTCATATGGAAAGCTAAAAAGATCGAGAGAAGAAATGAAACTTACCAAGGACAATGAAAAGTGTTGGGAAGTTGGCAAGAATATGGAACAAACTAGCACCAAAGATACCGGGTCCGAAAAGAGCAAAAAACTTATCTGACCCGCTCGAAATATAACTTTGAGCTATAGACATCAAGTACTGATAAACCACGATCAAGAAAACTCGTCCCCAAATAGCAGTTGTGCATGGCAAGAACCCATATTGAGGTTCACACGTTACCGTTGCTCCCTCAGTTATCCCACAAATCGCCATCAAGATCGCCGATATTATTATAAAACTCCCATTTTTCTCATAAAGCTTCATCTTCTTTTCCAATTCTTTCTCGCCTAAAAGCTCGAGAACTCACAGCCGATGATCGAGATCTTTCCAGTCCCGAGATTGAAGTTTGGTTACAAAAGTTTAAGAATCGTTTACGGGTTTAGAAGAAGATTGAGTAGGTTTTATAAAGGTTTTAGAATCTTTACGGATTTGTTTGTACAAATTGACATAAAATAAGTATTTGTGTGCATGTGGTTAGGTAGTTAAAACTTGTTTTATATTATATTTAGGGGGTGTTTGTGTAAGCTTATTTTTTAGGCTTAGGTTTATGTTTTATAAGTAGCTTATGCCTTATGAAATATAACCTTTTAAATTTTTATGAAGTGTTTGGAGTAGCTTATGAGCTTATTAGCTTATGACAAGGTAAAAATGTTTGATAAGCCCATAAGCCACACAAAAGGAGCTTATGAAAACCCCCTTACATAAGCTCATAAGCCTAAGCTAATAAGCTCAAACAAACACTTAAAATGGGCTTATCTATCTTACATAAGCTAATAAGCTAATAAGCCCCTTCTATAAGCTATAACAAACACCCCCTTAGAGTTTGAAAAATAAGTCGAATTATTGTTTCTAGGAAGGTCACATTGGTTGACTTAAAATAACTCAAAACTCCAATATCGGTATCATGTGTTGCTCGTGATATGATTCGAGTAGCATATGTTTGGATATTTTCTTTGTATTTTTTTTAATTATTATTATTTTTATTATTATTATTATTTTGTTATAGAACAAAGAAGATAAAATCCCACACACAAAAAAAAACCCGAAAAAAACAGTCAAAAAATATAGGCCACAAAACTGAAAATCTGAAAATCTGAAATAGTTGGAAACCATATGTTTGGAAATCCAATAAGATATGCATTACTTTATAATGTTTAACAAAATAAATAAACTCATAATACTTACATATAAAGTCAATGTCATCTACGTTCTGTCTTTCTCAGAGTATGTAGGGCACACTATTTAATTGGATCATGTTTATATAATACCAAACCGTTATATTTATCTTTAAGATAAATATATAAACTTAATTTTCGAAGATATCATTAAAATGATTCAGTTGATTTTTCTTTTCCTTTTCACGTTTTTCTAAATTAAAAAACGAACCTATAGTCATTGGTTTGCTTGATTATTTCAGATTGTTTTTTGATATTAAGATTCAACTTTATGGGTTTTCTACTCATTAGTGGATTTAAACCTATAGGCTTTGATGACGTCCCGAGCATATGAATGTGCCTAAAGTGCATGGGTGCGATTATGGTCCTAAATATGTGTGAAGAATTATGAGTCGAGGTAAATTTATTTGGTATTGTACGTTCCTAGCGGAGAAGTAGATGTATACATTAAAATATGTTCGATAATGTCATCCAATAAAATCATTTGTAAACCTATAGTGTTATCTCAACCTAACCCTATGTTATTATTAATACTTAATTGGAAATAAAAGTTTATTCCAATAAAAAGTATAATATGTCTAAGAAGATATCAATGACGCATGTGGATCTATTAAATAAAAATAAATATAGTGTGAAATGTAAATCGATTAGAGTGACATGTGCGCCTGGTGGTTTATTCGTTGAAAGTCCATCGATTTATTTAAATGAAAGTTAATCAGACAAGGCATAGTCATAATATTAGCACATAACTATTGAATCTCCGATTTGTGAATAATCTACAAAACCAATAGCGATCTCAAACGAGTAGTGATAAAAAAGCCGAATTTATGTATCTCTTTTGTCTCAAAATTATTTTCTCTATATAATGAACGTATAGTTTAAGAAAAAGATATCTACTACGCTCTCCATCTTTTAAAATCATATTTTTTCCATATTGAATTTGAAAACGAGCTAATAGTTGTGAACATATCAAAATAGAAAGACGGCTATAATATCGATATAAATGGAGTATGTTGCATATCTCAATTACAGTAATTATTATAGTATAAATTGTCAATAATAAATGGGTTTTTTCTATTAGTTTTACTCGTTTTAATTATCATAAATCATTGATAGCAAACATAATGTTTCATTAGCAGCCTTAATTACTTTGTTTTTTTATTCTGAAAATATACTTAATGATGATGACACGTTTCATTAGCGCCAATAAAAAATGATTAAATTATAGAAAATAAGTCGTTTATCTTGAATTAATACATTCAATGCAATGCAAGTAGTAGTATTTTTAAATCATATTATGAACACGCATAATAACCATAATTAAAGATGATGCACTACAAGTCGTAAAACGTCATTTAGTTACCTACTTACTCCATTTTTATATGCTAAAAGTACAAACTAACAAAGTTTTATCAATTTTCTAAATGTTTTTTATTTGTTTGGTTTGGAAATAAAATTGTTTATCTTTTAATAAGCTGACAAAATGGAACGTATATCTAATACGGACACCTCCCTTGGTAGGAGGATTTAGGCGGGAGGAATTTAAACATCTAATTAAGGGTAACGTCAAATTAAGAGTTTTGCTAACCGTAGTTTTCGAGGCTATGAATAAGAAATTCAAAATATTATATAGGTGTTGTACGTAAAAATGTTATTAATAAATGTATGATCGGTTATTTAAATATAAACGAATGAAAGATGTTATCAGTCATTTAATTATGGGTTTCTAAACTTTTTAAACATAGTCCATGTATATCATAATCTATAATTAAAAGTACACATTTTTATTTCTTAATTTGTAATAATATATGTTTGGCAAAAAAAACCTTTGTAAAAATGAACAAACTACACGAAAAGATATCTACTGTGAATTAATTTTCTTGCTATAATCATAATTTGAAAATCCGTAATTTTAGAAAACGAATAATGAAAAACAATTCTCAAATCCTTATATAAGCGAAAATATAAAACCTTTTTTGTTCTATCCGGGATTTTTGGGTCAATGATCGAAAAGTTGAACAATTGTCAATCACATGAAAATTTCCATTTTGGCGTTACCAAATCAAATAAAAGTCTTAATATAGAAGTAAAGTCTTGATAACTATTGTTTTAAAGGTTGCGGCTAAAACACAAAAACATGCAGAAAAACTTGTATTCAGACGATTTCGAATATACAAGGATAGTAATTTATTAATGTATAACTAAATAAAGTGTGTTTTAATATTTTAAACATAACCCTTAGAGCGTTTTTTTTATCAATAAACTACATAAAAGCGTCTTGAAGGATAAACAACATTGCAAGAACGTGATTTATCTCTTTTTGATGCCCATGAAATCGATTAGTGATGTTTAGAGTTTAATAACCTTTTTTTAGTAAATAGTTGTAAGATAAGAAGTATTGGTATTTGAATGGTTTTAGCAAATATGTGTCCGTAAATACGTGAGCCTATGAGAACGCACGTATCGACATTTAGACACGACTATATATTTATTATTTGCTAATTATTAATTAAATGAGCTAATTGTAATAATTAATAAATGTGAGAATTTATTATGTAATTATGGATGTTTTCTAATCATAATACAACTTCTATATCAAGTAAATGCTTTATAAGAAACACCATGTTCCTTATTCAAAACTATCCTTGGAGATTTGGTTTTCTCTTCCTAAGAAGCAAAACCGATCGGCTCATTCCTAAGGGAACCGAGGCCAAACATCCTGTTGGTCGCCTAATCTCGGACCTCCTTTGAATCCTACAACAACTAATTGCGGAATAACTAGTATATGTATGAAAACGGTGAAGAACAAGAGATATAATCAAAGGATTGATTCTATTAAGCTTACGTGAATGTTTACAAACACGAATAGAACCTAAACACTTCGATTACAACACTTTAACACTCAAGAACTAGCAATTACGTGATCTACACTTAGCTCACGTAACTCTCTCTGATGTGACTGCACTTTTACTGTTCAACCACCCGCATTTATGATTTCGAGGCTGCTATTTATACTGGCCCGAAACCCTAGAGAGTTACGTTCACGTAACTCATGGAGAAGAGTTACGTGCACGTAACTCATGAGTTACGTGCACGTAACTTACGAGTTACGTGAAGTGTAACTCTGTTACTTGAACGTAACTTTCTCGTAAATGCGTTTGGACTTTACAACTCGATCTAATTACATACTAACTCTACGACACGTTCTAATGAATACAAATACAGACAATAATGCTCCAACAAACTCCCCCTTGGATGTAGCTTGTATTCTTCAAAATTGTCTTGAACTTTTGGTGTCGAGAGATCGAGAGTCAGTCCTTTATACTTCAAGAGACTTGTACGGTGTAAAGTTTGCAACCGATAACTTGCGAATCTTTCTAACAGCTAATCTTCATCATTAAGCAACGCGGCTCCATGAAAATCAGCTTCGAGTCCTTGACTTCCAAGAAGTGCTAAACTCTTCAAGATCCGATCCTTAACTTCATAAGACCTGGCTTACAAAGACAAAACTGACCAAATACGTGTTTTTGTTCTTTAAACTGACAACATTTCTCATTTTTTTAGAAAACACGTGATAAAACCTTTTTAACCATAAGCGATACGTGACAACGAAGAAAATAAACGCAGAAATAAAATATTTTTGATTTTTGTTTGTTTTCTTAACCTAAAACCGAAACTCTTTTTGTGGTTTTTACCTATAAGCTATTCACACTACTTTAGCAACCTACAAAAGGGCAAATCTTTTTGGATAGGGATTAATTTGCTTTTAGGATCATATCGCAGAAGTCGAATCACAAGAATCAGCCGATTATTAGTATACTTGTCCTCTTAAATACAACATATATATCATATAAAAAATCTTCCGATTATTTATGTTACAACTGTTTATATGGATCCCACTTATATTTACACTTAATTAAGTCCGAACTCCCCTCAAAGCGTCATCAAACCTCCAGTATTTATTTAGGAAACCCGTCACCTTATTCCTATTTAGTTAACTACTCTAAGTATTGAAAATGCATACTTATAGTATTGATTTTAAGCACTTTGTGCATTTTTCATAAATAGAGAAGCTTTTGCTTTCTTTTTGTTTTTTTTTTTTTTTTTTTTTTTTTTTTTTTTTTTATTTTTTTTTTTTTTTTTTTTTTTTTTTTGCTTAAAAGCTTTATAGACTCGTGAACTCCTCCCTCTGTCTTTGCCGTTTATCAAGTTAGCATCAAGAGTTACGGAATTCTTATTTGACTCTACTCTCCCCTTTATACTAACCGCACGGAAACTATGATTTCGCAACCTTATAGAATCCAGGGGCGCCTCAAGGATACGAGTTTTACTTAACTCCTCAACCTTTATACTAACCGCACGGAAACTATGATTTCGCAACCTTATAGAATCCAGGGGCGCCTCAAGGTGTTTAGGAGTTATTAATAAAAAACTCTTTGAGTTTTAGAAAAAACGGTTTATTATATTTTTTTTTTGATTTTCTCTCAATTTTTCTTTTCCTCGCTTTTTCTATTACTCTCAGATACTTATTTATATATATATAATCCTATGGTGACAGATTCCAGGTACACCGAAAGTTTTCAGCTTATCACTGAGATGAACAAACTTAACCGTGTTACCCATTAGAAACAGGTTCGGAAAATTGTTTATATGATATTGGCCGTACCTACTAATACATCGAACAAAAACTTGTGATTCTAAATTTTAAAATCCGCGATGTACTATCATTTCCTAAGGTTTTCACAAACTTTCTCCCCCTCTTTTTATGTTTTTCTTATTTTATTATTTTTGGAACTATACAAATCCTAAAAACTTAAAAAGAAAAGTTTCGAAGTCACGATCAAAATTTAGGTTTTTATCATATTGGACGCTTTATACTCACTTGAGATTATTTAAACTTTGACTCAATGAGATTATTAAACTTTAGACTCAGTCGAGATTATTTAACTTTAGACTCGACGAGTATCAAAAACTTTAGACTCTTTGTGAAAAGAGTTTTGCATTTAAGCAAAACGGTTTTTGTCCGAGTTCGCAACTGTTATATGTTGCGAAGTCTAAACGCTTTAAACTTAGGATATAATCATGTAAATTTAACTTGATAGTAAAAGTCTGAACGCAAACCGGATTACATAATTCAAATAGGAATCAAAAGCCTACTGAATCATGCATCACACACATTACAAACAAACACTCAAGCGAAATAAACATATATATATCAAAAGAGGTGTACAAATATTACAGCATATGAATATAATTGGAGCTGGAAATAAGAAATACCAAAAACCAGCCAATCCCTGCAAATCATATTCTACACTGCTTCTTCGACCATCACCGGAAGATTCTGCGAATGAAATCCCTTCTTGACGCAGATGTGCACCACGTGTGAGAAGACAAGCCCAAAGGATTTCTCGTTCGCCGCACAATATATCTTCAGCTCATTCAGCTTCTTCAAATCTGCGTCGGAGAGGCAGATAAGATGGATAGGATCATAGATCCTAAGTAATACTTTACCATCTTGATCAAAAACGACTGCCTCCCGAGCCTTTTCATCAAACCCCCAAGCCTTGACATCTTGTAAGAAATCCTGAGGAAGCGAAGGCAATCTGATTCTCCTGAGTTGCTTGACTTCAGGATACACATCGATCCAACCGCGCCTCCTAGTAACGAATTCCTCTTTCTTTCCCTCTGTCCGGATAGGCATTGTGAGCTTGAAGTTTTCAAACTTTCTAAAAAAGATATCGGATCTCAAGTTCCTGTAGAACAGTTTGGCCGCATCCGTAGAGAGGTTGGTGGGTTCCAGATCTGCGAGACGCTTCAAGTCATAGTGAGATAGAGTGTTGAACGTCGCATACTTCATCTTCATGTACTGGACACCATCACTTCTCAGCAAGACGAAGTAGTCGGTGTCATCGATGTAGCGCCAGGCAAGGACCATCCTCTTGCACGGGCCTACGAGCTTACAACCGACTAGAATACCCATCTCCCCAAATACATCGTGATTAATCTTTCTCCCTCGGCCATCAATGTAATGAATTGGAGGTGGCACGAGGGGAGCGGGGACTTCAGGAGGTGGAGGTGCAGCTTCATCTTCTTTAGACTTCCCCTTTGAACCAGCCGGGGAAGCAACCTTCTCTTTAACAGCGCCAGATTGAGTGGCGGTGACTTTCTTCAATCGGGCTGAAGTCACCTCGTCCTCGGAATCGTCAAACAAACAGATCCCCTGGACTGCGGAGGCAGCATCTTCTTCACCCAAAGGCATAGCCGCAAAGGTAGGGACTACGCCGGTAGACCCATGAAATGACAACTCAGGCTGAGCGGAATCGAGAGTATGAAAATGGGTACCTGCACAAACTAAATCAAAATTAAAGTTAATATCAGCAGGCTCCCCCTCAGTTGATGCTCCCTTCGATGGAGATCCCGTATCTTTTCCAGAACCAGGCGCGGATTCATCACGCGGCGCCTGTTCGGAGGGATCAGCCCTGCCTTGATCACCAGAGCCCATTAAGGGTTGAGCTCCAGCATCACCTCCCTCATCAGGTTTATCCTGATCGTCATCGTCTTTGGGTTCATCATCATGCGCTTCATCGTCTTGGTCAGCTTCATCCTCATCTTTATCGTCTATCTCAACATCTTCATTCTCATCATCTGCTTCGTTCTCTTCATCGTCCTCATTCGCCGTTTCTTGCGCCTTTAGATGCTCCTCGAGACGATCAGTGAACCTTTTGTAGTCTTCCCTAACTACCTTATGATCGTTCTCAACCACTTTAAACTTTTCCTCCATGTAAGCAATCTTATCATCACGAGCTTTCAACTGCTCTTCAAGCCGCTTTATTCGCCTCTCATGCTTGATTAGAGTAGACTGGAAGGAAGTGAGCATTTGGCTTATCAAATCATCTTGACCAACTGGGATCTCCGGGCGAGAAGAGCTGCCCGGTGGAGGAGGAAATGTAGGGTTCACCAATGGAGGAGGAAGAGTGAATGTAGGAGGTGGAGGTGGAGGAATGGTAGTGGTGGATGTAGGCGGAGGAGCGGTGGTGGTGGTTTTCCTTGACTTCCTGACCAAAGGTTGTTCCGAGGAAACCTCTGGAGAAGCGGTGGAGGAGCGAGGCCTTTTCTGGCTAAACGTTCCTGGCTGAACACCAACATACTCAGCAGACTTCATTCGCACTGCTCGAACGGGCGGTGGCGAAGGAATCACCGGTGGTGGTTCCTTGAAAGTAACATCTCTTGAAGCCTGCCCAGTTCCTTTAACTCCCCCTTGGAGAGCCGTTCCCAACAAATTAACCCCGGCTTTTGCTGCCTTCCTCACAAGCCGATCGTATTTTTCTTTGTATGCCTCCACTGATAAAGTCTTCTGCAGGACTTTCAGATTATTGAATTTCTGCTTCCATTCCTTCGCAGTATTGACCATCTCTACAGTTTCATCCGAATCATCATCGCTTTCATCACCATCATCATCAGCATCATCATCGGGTCCAGCATCCTCTGAATTGGATTCGTCAATAAGTTCCAACTGTGCTGGCTGCTTTCTTTTACCTTTAACCCGCCCAGACACATCCTCATCTTCGACAACCTGTTTCCCTTTGCTCTTTCTTTGGCGCTTACTGGTCACACTCCCAGAAGCTACAGACTTAGAAGATCTTCGAGAGATGGTCGGCTTTGGGGGATCATCAACAACCAGATGATCATAAGCGGTGAGTGCCGGTGCCACAAAAGCAGGATCAACCAACGCACCCTGAAGTGGCAACTCATATCCCCCTCGGCAGTCAGCAAATACTCTGGGTTGGATGTGTGTAGACTCTCCCAGAGGACCAGTGTAAGCTAGTTGAGGCAGTAGGTGATCAATCATTAAAGTCACGAACCTCGGGTACTGATCGAAAGTCCGTGACTTATCCTCTAAATTCCATAACATGTTGCTCAGAATAAACCGGGAAGTGTTGAACGGATGCTTGAATACTAATGACACCATCAGTGACTGACCCTTGCGGTCCAGAACGTCATATCCGCCCTTCCACTTCGACAAACATTGGATGAGCGTGTGCATCAGAAGACGGTATTGATCAGGCATCATAGCTTTGTAGAACTGGGCGGAATCTAGTCGACCCGTATAGCCCATCTGCTTGAAGCATCCGAAGATCAGCTTATCAGGAAACACATCAGGAGCGTTAGCTGAATCTTGAAACTGAAGAACCGTGCGAATCACGTCCTCAGAGATAACAACCGGAAGATCCCCAATCATGGACTCGATCGTAGGGGGATCGACCGTCGTATTAGCCCTAGCATTCTTCCAGAATGCTGATATAAGATCAAGCTTCAAACCAGGATTTGCACGTAGGGCATATGCAATTGGGCTCCTATTGAGATAGTTGATGATCCCTTCATACCCGGCCCCACTTTTCTCAGCAGTCATAAGAGCCACCGCGTTGTGTCTCTTAATTGCAATCTCAGTCTTCGAAGCTTTAGGTGCCATTCTACACAAACGACAACACAACTCGCACAAAAGTTAGTAAAAGCACAAAAGCTACTAAAAGATATTGTAAACAACATCCTAGACGTGCAAGACTACTTTCGAGTGAAATTGGGTTATGCTGCAAGCGTTGAAATCAATTACGTTATGCAAATTGAATTTGCCAATAACAGATGTGAATCTGTTGACAGTTACGCGCGTAACTTGTCTAACGTAATGGATTTTTGAAAAATTTGGGCAGCATAACGACACAATTTCGCGAAAACGAACTTTTTTCTTTAACAATTTCGTGCACGTAACTCAGGAGTTACGTGCACGTAATAGATGTTACGTGACAATCTGAATCATAAACCATCAAAATTACGTGACAATATAACCAAGTTACGTGCACGTAGCTTGGAAATTACGTGCATGTAACTTCAAAAGACACGAGTTACGTGGACGTAATTTGTGAATTACGTGCACGTAATACAGAGTTACGTGCACGTAATTCCAAATTACGTGCCCGTAACCGTTTTGACCCGTCGTTTTCTTTCGCTCAATAAACTCAGAATATAGCTATGGTTTTTATCTCAAAAACATGTTAATCGCTTTATTCCGAGTTACATTGGTCTTTAAACTACACCCAATTGACATTTGTGTAGAAAATGTTAGCCAAAATTAGGGTTTTTTAGGTTTAAACTAAAATTTCTTTAAACCCTAGATTTTGGCCGAAAATCAACAGTCATTTGTTACCTTTACACTCGGAAATGGGTTTAGAATGTTTAACCATCATCAATTTTGTGTTATATTAACTGATTATGGGTCCTTAATCAATGACTACCCAAACCGAGACCTTGACCATCCAAACACCCCTTTAAACTCGAAATTTTCGGTCAAGAAAACATACCGTGATGTTTAGATGATGAATCCGAGAGAGAATGAATGAAAAACGAGTGAAATTGAGTGCTAAATTGCCAAATCGCCACACAGAGAAAGAGGGTTTTTGAAAAGGGTTTTTGAAAGTGTGTTTGGCAACTGTTACATAAAACCAATTAATATCCCTTCCTTTTCTCAATTACGTGCACGTAATTGGGGAATTACGTGCCCGTAACTTATGAGTTACGTGCACGTAATTCCAAATTACGTGTACGTAATACTCAATTACGTGCGTAAATGTTTTTCGCGCGTTTTCTCGATTTTAAACTTGTTTTAATTCATGTTTTTATCTTTAAACTTTTACCGAATAAAAGAAAACAAGTTTTTAACCTTTAAACTCTTTCAAGAGATGAAAATGATGATTTACGCAAACCTTTACACTTTATCTCGTGATAAAGAACCTTTACACTTGACGGGAAGGCATTTGATCAGTCGAGCATGTTTAAGCACTCGGATCCTTCCAATCGTCAAGAACTATCAGAAACCGTCTTTTCAGGAGAACTTGATCCATAACACGTATGTAAGCTCATATGTTTCCTCCTGACACTGAAAAACACTCAAAAGACACGAGAACCGTAAAATTGAAAATAAAAGCTATAAACCTAAGAAAAATTAAAATCTTTTTGTATTTTTAATTTTGTATTTTTTAAGATATTAAACTACAACTTAAACCAAAAATCTTTTTGAATTTTTTAATTTTAAAAGAGTTAAATATTTACAAAAAATGGTTCGTGTCAAGCAATTTCCAAAGTGATGAGACGGTTTAACTTGATCAGTTCTTCAAATCGCCCCTTATGAAAAGCTTTAGTCAAAAGATCGGCCTTTTGATCTTCGGTAGCGATTTGGAGCAACGTGATCAAGTTCTTATCATAGCAATCCCGTATGAAATGAAAACGAATACTTATATGTTTCGTTTTCGAATGTTGCACCGGATTGCGTATGATGCACACCGCTGCTGTATTATCAATGTTAATGGGGGTGCGAGAAACAATCAAACCGTAATCACGTAGCTGATGCTGGATCCAGAGAACCTGAGAACAGCAACTTCCCGCCGCAATGTATTCAGCCTCCGCAGATGATAAGGATACCGCGGTTTGCTTCTTGCACTGCCACGAGACTAAACGTGATCCAAGGAACTGACATCCACCAGTCGTGGACTTCATGTCAGAATTGCATCCCCCATAATCCGAATCCGAATACGCCGTCAGCTCAAAGTCTTGATCGTCATAAGGATACCAGAGACCCAGAGTTGGTTTCCCCTTAAGATAACAGAGAATCCTCTTCACGGCCTTCAGGTGACATGCTTTAGGCGCAGCTTGATAGCGCGCGCACAAAGACACGGCAAAGGTGATATCCGGACGAGACGCTGTAAGATACATGAGTGAGCCTATCATTGATCGATACAGCTTCAGATCTACAGCATCATCGTGGAGTGCCGGACCAAGTTTGTGATTGATCTCGAGAGGAGTGCTCACCGTTCTACAGTCTAGCATCTCGAAACGAGTCAAAATGTCTTGCACATACTTGGTCTGGTGGATATAAATTCCTTTCTTCGACTGCTTAACTTGCAAACCCAAAAAGAAGTTCATTTCCCCCATTGCACTCATCTCGAACCTTGACGTCATCAGCTTCTCGAACTCTTTACACATTGAGTCATCGGTAGACCCAAAGATGATGTCGTCGACGTAAATTTGGACCAGCAGCAAGTGTTCATTCTTTTTCTTTGTGAACAAAGTTTGATCAACTGAACCTCTTGCAAACCCGTTGTTTGTCAAGAAATCAGAGAGCGTTCCATACCAAGCTCTCGGGGCCTGGTGAAGACCATATAAGGCCTTGTTTAGCTTGTACACGTGATCAGGATGTTCGTAATCCTCAAAGCCCGGTGGCTGCGCGACATAAATGTCTTCACGTATCTCGCCATAAAGGAACGCGCTCTTCACGTCAAGTTGATAGACCTTGAAACGCATGTGGGAAGCGAATGCAAGAAACAGCCGAATTGATTCCAAACGAGCAACCGGTGCGTAGACCTCATCGTAGTCTAGACCTTCTACTTGTTCAAAACCTTGAACTACTAAACGGGCTTTGTTCCTTACAATCTCGCCTTTATCATCTTTCTTAATCTTGAATACCCACTTCGTCTTCAATATCTTTTCCCTCCTTGGAGCCTTGACCCTTTCCCACACATGCAACTTTAGGAACTGTTGAAGTTCTTCTTGCATTGCTTCTACCCAGAACGGATCATCTAGTGCAATGATGACGTTCTTCGGATCTATTTGGGATAGAAAACATGCTTCGAAGACCTCCAGAAGTGCAGGACTAGCCACGAATTCATCCAGGTGTGCTGGACGTTTCTTTTCTCTCACAGATCTCCTCGGAGTGATAACATTCTCTGCTTCATTTCTTTCTTCATCACCTTCATTTTCTTGTACAACCTCCTGATTAATCACATTTTCCAAGGCCGGAGCTGGAATTTCTATTTCATCAGAAGGTGGAGCTGGATTCGAAACACCAGCATTAGAAGGTTGAGGAGCGCTTTCGATGACATTAGATCGCTCTTCAATAGTTTCTTCAATCCCATCTGCATCTTGAAAATCATTGTTTTCACTCTCTGAATCATCTGAGGCGGCTTTTGATGCAGCTTCGGATGCAGTTTCAGATGCAGTTTCAAAGTCTGGAGAATTTGGCCGAACCGGAGCTTGTTGAATAGCTGGAAGGTCAACGACGACCTGAATCGGAATCGGACCAGATGAAGTGGACGGAGATGCACCTTCACTTTGAGTGTGAAATTGATCAAAGAAAGTATCATCAATTCCAATTCCTCCCCCTTGCATCACGACCGCTTCATTTCTTGCAACCGGAATGGAGACACTAGGAGGATCAATGTTGAACGACTGAAACAACGAATCATAATCGAAGAAGTGTGCCGGACCTTCACCCGGTGTAGGTGGAGTATACCGGAAACAAGTCACCTCATACGCTTCTTCAATTGTACCCGTCGTCTTATCAAATACCCTTTTACTGGGAGATTCAGCCGAATAACCAAGAAAATATCCAGGATGCGTCTTCTCGCCAAACTTGGAGATTCTTTCCTTGGTGATCATAATCTCACAAGGGCATCCAAATGGCTCGAGGAATTGCAGATTCGGCTTCCTTTTATGGATCAGTTCGTAGCTCGTCTTGTTATGACGTTTGACCAAGGAGACCCGATTTAGGACATAGCATGCCGTATTAACTGCTTCGGCCCAGAATGATACTGGCAGTTTAGAGTCCGAAAGCATTGTACGGGCAGCTTCGATGAGAGTCCTATTCTTCCTTTCTGCAACCCCATTTTGTTGCGGAGTTCGTGGAGCGCTATACTGGTGAGAGATACCCTTAGAAATACAGAATAGCTCCATGTTGTTGTTTTTGAACTCCGTGCCATTGTCGCTTCGGATAGACCTGACCTTTAACTCGAGGAGGGTTTCTAGTCGAAGAAGGAGAAACTTTAGTCGTTCAGCCGTTTCATCCTTCCTCGCTAGGAAGAAAACCCACGAGAACCTCGAGTAGTCATCCGTGACTACCAAACAGTACAATTTCCCACCTTTGCTCTTTACACTGACAGGACCGAAGAGATCCATGTGCAGAAGCTCCAGTGGAGCAGAGACTGAGTTCACTAGCTTCGATGGATGAGACTTCTTGTGTTGCTTCCCCTTTACACATGACACGCATGAGTCATTCATAGCAAAGCTCATGTTTGGAACTCCTGTGACAAGCTCGTGCTTCACCAGATAGTTCATCCTTCGAAAGTTAATGTGCGCCATTCTTCGATGCCACATTATAGACTCCTTCTCTGAAGCTTTAGACACCAAGCACAAATGTTCTTCGCTTGATGAGGCTTTAGACATATCCAGATAGTATATGTCGTTGATTCGCAGAGCTCTTATCAATACCCAGGATGGGTCAATTACAAAACCTTTTCGCAGAATCAAACACTCTTTGCTCGTGAATAGCGCAGAGAACTTCTGATCGCAGACTTGCGACACACTTAGCAGATTATGCTTTAACTCCTTGACGTAGTTGACATTTTGAAAGGACACTACGCCATTGGAGATATTTCCCTGTCCTGTTATCCTGCCACCCTTTTCTCCCGCAAACAAAACATTGCCACCATCAACCGTAATGTGATCGGTCAACAGATGACAATCTCCCGTCATGTGCCTGGAGCAACCACTATCGACACACCAGATATTCTTGCCGCTCGGTCGCTTAGATCGCCCCTGCACATTAAAAGAGAAATTTAGTTTTGAATGGGGACCCAAGCCTTAACAGACTTGGGTCGTCCATTGACATCAAGAATGATCACATCAACCAACTTGGTGTTTTTCTTGAAGTTGGTTGTGGTTGATGCGACATTCTGACGTGGGGGTGACTTTGGTTTTTCTTTAACAACTTCGGTCACGACTTGTTTTGGCCCGGTCATGACTTGGTCTGAAGAAGTATCGACTTTGGAGATTAGTCGATCCTTCTTAGGAGATACTTTCCGTTTCAAGATTAATCCTTGCAAACGGGGACAAACTTTGGCAATGTGGCCCTCGTTTCTACAATAGTAGCAAGTTCTCGGATCATTTGACATGTCCAGATGAGATTGAGAAGTTTGAATCTTCTCATTTTGGATTGCTACTTGAGACACGTGTGGAACACGAGGTGGTGCCACATATGGAGTACGAGGTGGTGCCATGGTCTGTGGAGTTGGACGAGAGGTAGTTGGTCTGGACACCTTGGGAGGGAAATTTGTAGGCTTAGAAGAAGAAGCCACTCCCTTGGTGAAAATCGTGGACATTGGGGTTTGAATAGTTAGAATTGGTTCCTCAACCTTTTCCTTACCCTTTGACCTCGATTTTATGGACTTTGACTCGGCCTGATTGGAGTCGGATTGCTTAACAACCCGTTTACCTTCTCGCACCTGAAGTTGTTCAAACTTCTTGTCCATCTTAGTAATAAGACGGCTCTCCAGGCGCTGAATGATTTTCTCAAAAATTTGCTCCTGATGGTCAGTGAGATGGACGTCTTTCAAATCCTTAAGGTCTTTGGACAGGTCTGGACGTTCTAGGGTCACTTTAGACTCATTTTTGCTGATACTGACTTCTGGACCAGTTTCTTCGGCTTTTGGAGCCTCAGAGGTCAAAGAAGCAGTTTGAACTACCTCTACGGACGATCCATCTACTGGGACAGGGGTGAAATTCATTGGAGGGGGCATACTAGAGTACCCCAGTCCACCCTTGTCCTTAGTGTTCGTCCGTTGAGATTCGATCAATTGAGCCAAAATTTCTTTGGAGTTCGCAATTGAGGCTAACTTCGCCTGAAGAGTGTTAATTTCACTCTGTTTCTTTGCGACATTTAATTTCTCAGCGGCATGAGCATCAGCAAACTCTTGAATCTTAGAAATGTGTCGGGTGATAACAATTTTTAAATCAGAGATTTCAACTTGTTTTTCTTTCTTAAAAGTAGTTAAAATTCTGTTTTCTTTAGACAGGACATCATTTTTTAGTCTAAGATCATTAACCTCGACACTTAACTCTCTAGCAGATGTACTCCATACAGTGAGCTGGGCCTCTAGCACACTGCAGTTAGTACATACTGGTGTAAAAGGATCGATTTCTACCTCAGGTTTAGGAGCATCTGACGTAGAGGCCATTAGAGCAAGATGATCCATCCTTGGTGCGATATCCTCATATGCATTCCAATCTACCCGATTATCCACAGCTATGAGCGCACTAGCATCCTTCTCTACATCTTGAATTCGGAGATTCCTCGATGCTGGACCCTGATATCCTCCTTGATGATAGCTTCGTCCTTGGTGGGAGGCTTGACCTTGTTGTTGTTGACCATACCTTTCTCCGTGGTCATGTCGAGGGTCTTCACGAGAGTGTTGACCACATTCACGAGCAAAGTGTCCGTAATTGTTGCATTTGAAACACTTTACCCTTGACTTGTCGAAGCCCATCCCACTTTTTCGATCGCCACCAACAAACTTCTTTCCCGTCCGATTGAGAAACCCTTTAATCCGCTTCGTCATCATAGCCATGTTCCATCTGATATCCATTTCTTCGAGATCATCCGGATGAACCTGCTCATAGTCTTCCTCGTTTAGAGAAGAGCAAGCAATCCTGCCATCGATCAAATCGTTGTAGGCAGCTACGAAGCACGACTGTAGACGATCAGGCTCTACATTTTGGGAACTAGAAGTGCTAAATCCCGTTTCCTTTCCTCTCCCTTGTGACTTTAGGAGGGGAGCCGCAAACGCCGTATTCATTTCCCTTCTCGACGAGCAAGTTCTACAAGCAGAACACGAAGGACACAATGAATCGGTTGAGCTCGATACAGGAGGGCTGTTTTGAACATTTGGGAAGTTGAGAGTCGGAGGTAAGTAGCTTGAGGACGAAGGTACTTGAGTTGAGATGTCCGAGAGGAAAGCGACTCCCGCATTGTCTCTAAGTACATTCTGAGCAAACGTATTGCTACTGTAAGCCTTTTCTTGCATTTGAAGATTGGCTATACGAAGTTTGCCAATGAGATCCTCAAAGCTATAATCTCTTAACTCCGGTTTGTCTTTCAAAAGAAGCACCCTAAACTCCCAGTGCGGAGGCAGACTATCCAAGAACCGTAGGTTGGTCTGGAGCTTGCTGAACTCAACCTTTAACTCGAAAAGATCATTTATCAACCTACTGAATCTCGAGATAAGCATGTCGAGAGTCTCATTCTCTCCGCATTTGAAGTTATCAAATTGTCGCCTCAACAACTCAGCTTTGACTTCCTTCATTTCCTCCGTTCCTCCATATCTCTTCGCGATGGCGTTCCAAAGATCGTGAGGATTATCGATCATCCGGAAAATTGCTCTCATCTCATCGGTGAGACAGAACTGGATTGTACCCAGTGCTTTCTGGTTTTTGAGAAATTGAAGTTTCTCATCGTCGGTGTAAGTAGATGCAGCCCGGTAGGTTCTAACACCGGTGGTGGCATTCACGTCTGAAGGAGCTTCATATTTCGTGACAATGGGATTCCAGATACCCGGATCAGTACACGCAACAAAAGTCCTAAAACTCATCATCCAGTCTTCGACACTCCGGTTCGGGTTGTACATCGGAGGAAGTTGAGGGTTACGGCTAGACTCCATGTTGAACGAATTAGAATTCGTAGCTAGAGCCATCTTAAATTCCCAAAATCTTCAGCTAACAGATACCCAACGATCTAACCTAACACCCACCTAAACTTTCCAACGAAAATCGGGCAGAGTAACGGCTTGAAAGTGAGTAAACGAACGATTTCAGAACCAGAGTTACGTGCACGAAATTGTGACTTACGTGCACGAAATACCGACTTACGTGAACGTAATAAGGAATTTCGTGAGCGTAACTTGCAATTTACGTGATCAATTACGTGATGAATTCCTGAGTTTCGTGAGCGTAATACTCAATTGCGTGAGCGTAATACCTGAATTACGTGCAAAAATCCAGAATTACGTGATAATTACGTGCAACAGCAAAAACTTCACAAAAATCGCCGTAAACGGAGAAATTCTCAAAACTAGGTGCCCATCTTCTGCAGATATCTAATACTACCTATTGTAGACGTAATATCTGAACCTTAGCTCCAAACTCCGGCTAGAATGACCTAGATCTAAAAATCCGAAATAAAGTACACTTTCTTCAAATCTTAGATTTAACCCAAATCAGCCAAAAACTTCACCAAACAGATTCAAAGACCTCTATAACAAGTATAGAGGCTCTGATACCACTTGTTGGTCGCCTAATCTCGGACCTCCTTTGAATCCTACAACAACTAATTGCGGAATAACTAGTATATGTATGAAAACGGTGAAGAACAAGAGATATAATCAAAGGATTGATTCTATTAAGCTTACGTGAATGTTTACAAACACGAATAGAACCTAAACACTTCGATTACAACACTTTAACACTCAAGAACTAGCAATTACGTGATCTACACTTAGCTCACGTAACTCTCTCTGATGTGACTGCACTTTTACTGTTCAACCACCCGCATTTATGATTTCGAGGCTGCTATTTATACTGGCCCGAAACCCTAGAAGAGTTACGTTCACGTAACTCATGGAAGAGAGTTACGTGCACGTAACTCATGAGTTACGTGCACGTAACTTACGAGTTACGTGAATGTAACTCTGTTACTTGAACGTAACTTTCTCGTAAATGCGTTTGGACTTTACAACTCGATCTAATTACATACTAACTCTACGACACGTTCTAATGAATACAAATACAGACAATAATGCTCCAACACATCCCTTGTGGTGAGTTTTGGTTCGTTTGCTTGGACAATCGTTGTGGAAGCTTTAAACGTGTACTAGCATACATGTTTGTTGCTAAAGAATGTGTTGCGTGCGTAACTATGGAATGAATCTTATACTTAGATCTATAACTTAGTTGCAATTAATTCAAGACACAAAAGTACAACTTTAATCCAATTTAATTATTTCTATGTGATCCTATTTTTCGATGTCATGTATTGTTTGACAATATGACTCGAGTTGTGTATCTATAAGAAGATGTATAGCTGTAATTTAACTTTAATTTTTGTTTCATACCATGAATAAACAATACTGATAAGAGGCCAAGAGCATCAGTAACCTACTATGTTTGAATTTTTTTGTTAAAATGTAACATACATATGACAATCACCATTATATATATATATATATATATATATATATGGACTGGTTCATGCGAGAACTCCTATTTCTGCGAGAACTGCGAGAACTTTTAAAAAAAGTGTCAATTAACATGTAATAATGTCCATTAACATATAAAAACTATTCAATGTTAAAAATCTATTAAAAATATAAATGAAAAATTAAAAAAAGTTATATGAAATCACGCGTATTTAGAATTGTTCACATGTGAACGTTTTTTTTCAAAAAATGAGTTCATATATGAACGAAATTTTTTTACGTTATTTTATATGATTTTTTTTAGTTTTTTACTTTTATATTTATGTGATTATTAATCTCAAAAAGAGTTTGCATGTGAATGAACAAAGTGAGACGCGATTTAACACTTTTTGTAAGAGTTCTCGCAGTTCTCGCAAAAAATAGAGTTCTCGCATGAACCATTCACTATATATATATATTTAAAAAAAAATTACGATGCACAAAATATGAACTTAAATAGTTATAATAAACCCAAACACATTAGGAAAAGTGATATGTTACATGATACAAGAACTAGACTGAAACAAATGTGAACAATATTTGCTGTAAATGACAAAAAAAACCTTAAATACAATGAATATATTGAATCAAAAACTCGAATAGCAAGATATATGTGACATCGATCTAGCTAGCCTATGACCAACCCCAAACAGCGGTAAGAAGATATAACATGAGTAGCGATATAGGATACAACGAATAACCCATATACCCAGTCCAAAGTGGGAAAACAGTTCTTGTACTTGTGAAAATTCCCATTATTCCGCAAATAACCAACACAACAAGAACCTCTGCCGTTACGTCCCATGCCAAATCTCTTATATACACCGTTAACAAAAATGTTGTCAAGCTACTCATACTACTCATGAACACTCCTGAATATATCTGCAATAAATTGAATAAGATCAAATAAAATAGTACGTTAAGGACTAATTAATTTTTAACGTTAGTCATTTTTATTACAAGTAGGCGAATGGAGAAAAGAAAGTACCTGAGAAAGAGTTAAAGATGCTGCACGTTGAGTCTTTTGGCTTGCTGAAGTAATTGTTGATAAGAGACGCGGTATGTTTATAGCACACGGTATTATAAAGTATGGGATGAAGAAGGAAGGGACGTTTGCAGCACTAGCAAAACCTGAAACATTCATTATGAGGGGAAGTGCGACGATAGCCGTCATAGCTGTCCCTACGACTACCAAAGCCAAAGCCTCCAAGCAATCCCAAATCGAACCATGGGAAGTAGGGATTTTCGCTTTAGGTATTAAAGCCTTTTGTTGTTCTTCGTCCACATCCTATATAAATACACATAAAGTTTTAAAACAAAACTTGCCAACGTACATAATAAGAAAATTTAAATAGAAAGTTACCTCTTGAGGTTTAATGAAGAACCTAAGAGGGTTATAATCATTATTGGATAGTGATTTCCTTGCATCATGTAGCCATTTTGTTAGAATTCTAACAAACTCGTCCTCTTGAATAGATTCGTCACCTGAGATATCAAGTTGATCCATGACTCTTTCTACAAGATCATCGCTTAGTTCACCGTCTGCTTGTAGTTGTATTCCTAAAAGTAGAGTTCTTAATTCAGCATTCGTCACTTTACCATCGTGATTTTTGTCAAGTCCCTTATAAAGCCTGCACATCAATATTCGTGTCAATCTTAAGCTTTTATATATAGTGAGAAAATTTGTTGTTCAAAAACAGATTGTCTATTTCCAAATAATAGAAAATTTGAAGACGGGTACTAACTCTTTAATAAGCTTCACATTTGGTTTTCCGTTTGAAGAAAGTAGTTTCAGTAACTTGTTCTTGACAAATTTTTGTCTTACGTAGTCGAATCTTCTGTTTTGAATCCATGGTTGGAAGATCTACACGCAAATTGAAATGTGACAGTTTAGTATGTTTTCTAAACATAGCTTATTTCTTCTTTAACTTGGTAGGAAAAGAAAAAAACCGACTAACCTGATACACAATGTAAGCAAAGAAAAAAGCCAATGTGATGATGAGAGTGATTAGAACGATCACTTGGGTAACTGAAGTCGAATTGAAGATTTTTGGTAGCAGGAGAATGATAAACGGGATCATCGACACAAGCATGATTCTCGCAGTGTAGCTTGTCTCACTATCAGTTGTAAGACCATAACCTAAAAAAAGTAACAAAATAGAAAACATTAAAAACTTAAACCACAACTAATATATAACTTAAAAAAACATTATGCATTGTTGATTCGACATGATGTCGAAAATCAAATACCTGTTAATTTAGTGAAAAATGTAGGCTCCTCTCCAAAAAGTTGTGGCAAAACAGAATCATCATCGTCCGCAAGATCATAACTACCGAAAGCGATTACAGAAGGCCAAATAAGTGTTAAACTCATTACCGCGGATCCTGCTAACACATTCATTCCCATTGCAGCACTAAAAGACGCACCATTGTCGTCACTCGACAATCCCAGTTCTGAAATCCATTAACCGTAAATGCATGAGACAATCATTAATTAAGGTCCATATCATAACGTTTTAAACATAACTCTAAGTGTTTTAGTTATTATTTTCAATATTCTTATGCTCTTATGTTAGATTATGGTTTTCATTTTCATTTTTTTGTTTTGTTAAAATATATGTTGTGTGGATAATGTACATGTATATAATTTAATTTATTTATAAGACATCTAGCTAGTAAATTGATACAAGTAGGTCAAGTTGTTTAAAAAGCACCAAAAACATTTTTATCAACTTGCTCTAATAGTTCATTGCATCGAAATTGGCTTTGACTTGGTCAAAGAATAAAACCTTGTCACATAATCATAAGTTAACTAGGCTTAAACCCATCACATAATTATTATTACTTTTATTATTATTTACTTATGTTTAAATAAAAACACTTTCCGTTTCTAAAATGGATACATGTTAATTAGAATTAATGAACGAAAACCATAATTAGTTTAGAAACCAAATTTTGTAATTTTTTGGAATTAGCTAGAACAGAATCCAAAGAGACAAGTTATAAAAGCAAAGAAAAAAAAAATGAAATGTGAAAATGAGAAAAATAAAGCTTACCAAGAATGAGGAAAAGCATAGGGAAGTTTGCAAGAATGTGAAACAAACTAGCACCAAAGATACCAGGTCCGATAATAGCGAAAAACTTATCAGACCCTCTCGAAATATAGCTTTGTCCTATAGACATCAAGTATTGATAAACCACGATCAAGAAAAGCTTTCCCCAAAGCTCGCTTGTGCATGGCAAGAACCCGTATTGAGGTTCACATGTTACCATTGCACCTTAACTCGACCTCAACGTTAGTCAATTGGATTCGATGTAACGAAAAAGATGAAGATTGTGAAGAGGAATGTTTTTTTTTATGGATTTTAGAATCTTTATGGAGTAATTTATATTTAAAGGGATTTGTTTGAAGAAATTGGACGTGTTGTAAGAAGACAAAGATTGTGGTTTGTAGGAAGGTGGCGATGGATGACTAGAATAACATTATTATATGTTTAATTTGATACTTAAAATTGTTAAGTATATTTAGAGCTTTAATTTCTTTTTATTTATTTATTTATTATTTTACTTTTTCGTATTAATAATATTGAGTTATTTTATATTATAGCTAGCAAGTTAGTGTAAATGTTCTTCTTAAAATATAAATAATCATTGATTTCATAATTACTCTTTTATCATAAAAAAAAAATGAAAATAAGAAAAATAACGAAATAAGATAGATATATTTATAAAGTAAATTTTTATTATATTATTCATTTTACTCATACATTTAAAATATCGTATATATGAAAAATAAAAATTATTTAAAGTTAAAATAAAAGGTTATTATGTTTTAATATTTTATATTTAAAAAGCAGACAATATTTTTAGAACAACTATAAATAAGAAAGGTAAACAATTATTTTTAAACGAATGAATTATAAAATAACCCACCATGCAATGCAAATTATATGGCTGCTGATTAATATATAGTTTGGGTGAAATTATAAACTTCAATATTAATTCAAAGATAGTGTGAGCAGGTGGATGGCAATGATCAATTAGGGCTGCTAATATATAGTTGACAATTATTTATTCCTATTTACTTCTAGAAATGATTTTATTGATTTATTACAACTTTATAATAAGTAGCGTGTTTATTTTGTAATAAATTATTATTTAAAATTGACTTATGATATCATTTATAAGTTTAACTAAGCTTTATTTATTAATAGATTCAATTAAGTAATTAAGTGCTATTAATGTATCATAAAACAAAAGATTCATTGCAACTAGAGAATTTAATATTAAATTAAGATAATATAATTATATTTTATATTGTTATTGTTATGATCCAATGTATATGAGATAAAATTATGAACTTAATATGAAAATAATTGTTCAACGAGAACTAATGGAATATTGAATATCGATTGGCATTTGAAGAGTATTTAAAATATTCTTAGTATTCGTGTTATGACCATCGAATAGTAATCATTAGAGTAAACTACACGGATGTTGTCTTAGATTATACGGAAATTTCAACTATTTTGTTTTACAAATAGTCCCTAACTCGGAAACTAATCACATGATCCTTTGTATCGATGTCCTTTAAACAAATGAAAAGCAAAAAAAACATTATACCCTCATGTGCAAGGCACGTGACTAACGAGCGGGTTATATATCAATATTTATCGGACATCTATACTACGGACTATTGTGAGATTAGTTTTTGAGTTGACTACTTATATGAAATGAGTAAAATAAAAGTTTATTAAAAAGTAAATAAGTAACAGAAATTTAAAAACTGTAATCAGATTTGGCAACAATTGGCAACTGTTTTCCTAGTTGTTGTTTTCCTTTTTCTTGAACGATTTCTTCTTCGACTCCGTCTTGAGCAAATGCTGGATGAGTTAGAACGCAGTTAAGCAACTGAGTCCCTCTTAATGCATTTGTTAATGGCAAATGACCTTCTGGCGTTTCGTCGTTCAATTCCCACACGAATTCGTCCGGAAACGCTCTGTAATTATACTGAACTACTTCAGTATCGAGTTTCTTCATCCATCCGACTTTTATAAAGAATTTAGTGAAGTCCCTGTCTGATTTCTCCCATAACCGTTTCTGAACGCTGTAACCGAATTTATCGTTGCTGTTATTTCTCCATAGCTGGTCTATTTTCTTAAGTTCTGATTCTTCAATGAATTGGACTTCAGAGAAGAAGACGTATCCGCGTTTCTGTGCTGCTTCACCAGCTAATGCGATAAGTAGACGTCGCGTTTCGTTGTCGGCTTCTCGGAAGTCGTTAGCGGAGAGAAGGCGGTCGAGGACATCCAATGAGGTTGATTGTGAAGTGGAAATGGAGGAAGAGGATGTTGAGATAGACAAGGTTTTTATAATGTTGTTGTTTGGTTTGAATGTAAGTGATAGTGTCGACGGAGGCGGGTGTTTTCGGCCAAACGACGGCAGCGGAGTGTGTCTGCGGTTGATTAGAGACTGGATTGAATTGGTAGCCATGAGAAAGATAAAAGAGAAGACAAGAAAAAGGGTGTGATATTGAACAAAGAGTGGGTATGTGGGATTGGGTAGGATAATGGAGATAAGAAATGAGTGTAAGGTATAGAGGGTGATTGGCTACATTTGGGTGACCCTGGATTCGCCATATCCCCTTATTACAATCGACACTTTATGTTTAACATGTGGTCCGGTCCTACTTGCATACTTTTTTTGTACTTGCTCTATACATAATCACCAATATGTTTTTTCTTTTCGAATAATGGACGGACAGGTTTTTCCCTCTTCAGGTTACCTGAGGAGGTGAGTCACGAACTAACCATTTTATGACCGTTTCCGAACCACTTACGTGGCCATTACGATATATTTATCTTGGAAGGTTCGGGACTAAAACCTTATAAGAAAATCAGGACGTCTTACAACTAACTAGGGGTGTCAAAAAAAACCCGAACCCGAATAAGCTTATTAGGGTCGGGTTAGTCGGGTCTAGAATCTACGATCGGGTTATTCGGGTCAACCCGATTAACCCGAAACTTAATTAGGGTCGGGTTGCGGGTCTTTTTAAGCATTCTTATTCGGGTTAACATTTTATACAACTCATTAATGAATTGATAAGTAAAACGCCGATCCTTTCTTGACATAAAAACCTTACATATGTTTCTTCTTAATTCTTACTCTTCGAAAACATACAATTTTTTTTTTTATAAAACACAACTTCGCATTAAAGGTTATTTTATATATTAAATGGTTGGATTTTTTTTTATAAATGTTAGTAGTCAAATAAATATTTACAAAACTAATGTATACACCTGATAGTGGCCAAAATATGTTACAAATTATTTCTTTTTGGGTTATCATTTTTAACATTTTGTGTATATAATATCATTGTAACATTATATATTTTTCTATTTAATGTTCATTTTAACTTTTACAACATTATAAAATTTATTTGATCGCTATTGTTGTGTCTCTTAAGAAATTGCTTATTAGAAATTGTATTGCTCGTTAATCTAATAACCAAAAGTTATCTACTAATTTGGACAAAGTTTATTATGCATTTTATTTTCATCCAACCCGAACTAGAATAGACTCGACCCGAATAAACTCACACTCGAACCCGAATAGACCCGAACCTTATTAGGGTCGGGTTGCGGGTCATGTTTTGAGTTTTGAAAACCCGGACCCGACCCGATTAACACCCCTACAACTGACCCACATTGGTGATGATTAAAAGAAATATCCATATATATGATCAAATATCCCTGCCCGCAGGAAAAATTACCAGGACATAAATTTTGTCCCTAGCCGTTCATACACAGTGGTCCCAAAAACAAAATTTAGAAAAATAATGAGACAGTTGACAGGTTGGTTTTCATTGCAAATTGTAAATGGAGAAATGATACATATGTAAATGGTTGGATTAATTGATGAAGATTAAACCTACATTTTAAGATATAACGGACACACTTGCGCCATATATTCAGCCAACAATGATTTTTAGAACAAGAAAAAAACATACACTGACAGCTAATTTGAAGCAAATATTTCTATGGAAGTTTGTTCTCATGGCAGACAAGCTTGTACATTTGTCCAAAAATTGGTTCATGAACCTGCAAAACAAGTTTGAACGTTGGTCACTTAGACTTTGACCGAAAAGTTCACAATCATGGCATCCCATGAAAGTGATCATAAGCTTTTAAGATAAGAATGGAGACCGCGTTGAGGAATAAGGACACAATGTTTACTACGAAAACGATTATGAAAATTAGATAATTGGGATAAGAGTTTACATGTCATATCCCTTTAGTATACGTTTCTGATTAAAAGATAATAGTCTTGCTTCAATGAATGTATTACCAAATTCACATATTTATATAATAAGAATTATACTTTTTTATATGGGTGTATATGTTAGTCCAAACAATAATAGACTCGTTTACAAAATAAAGGGAACAATAAATATAATAAGATACATACGTACCAAGAGTGACACTAGTGATGATTAGGATTGAGTGGTTGTTGTTGGTAAAAGTGAGGTGCAGCCTCTCTCAACCAGGAAGGATCAATGGAGATAACATTTCGCATATACTGACGATCAGTTGACACTAATGAATTATAAATAACCCACTTTGGGTTCACCCTACACCCCACAAAACTTATACTTTAGATCAAATAAAAGGAATTATTACAATCTGTGTTTTTGGGGTAGATTTGAACTTGATATTTGTTAGTGTGCTAACCTGAATAATACAGACGATGGATGAATGTATACTTCCTGAGAGCTCCTAAGAGTCTTGTACGTCCCGTTATGACTGTATGGCTTCACAAATAGATAATCGACATAAAATTTGTCAACAAAATAAATGGTTGAAAAACAAATGTGAAGTGGGCAATGTTACAGGAACAACTAAAAAGTACTACTTCGTCAAATATGCTAACTAACCTCTAACCGACATGCATTTGCGAAAAATCCAGCAGTCACTGCCTTTCTTAGTACCTAAAACAACATAAATTATTATAAAATTCTTTAATCAATATGCATGAAGCGGTTAAGACAAGATGAAATACCTGCATATCATTTTCGCATGATTTTAAGGCTAACCCTAGTCGCTGTGCTACTCGTCTTAGCTGGTCTCTAACTTCCATTACCTTTTTCTGCAAAAAAAAAAAAATTGTAAAAGATAAACAATAATCCCACTGACGGATACTCCTTTTTGCAATCACTCTAATGAATATCATAAAACAGGAAAAAACTAAGAGTTGAAGAAAATCATGAGTTCATGACTATTTGAACTTTAACACCTCGTGTAAAGCCATTGAGAGCTTACCATGGCATGGTAATTGATAAAGTTTTTGTGACACCATTTTGACGATTTATTAGACTGAAGAAATCCCTTGTATACGTTGAGGAAGGTCACATGATCACCCTTCAAAAATCAAACGAATAATTGAAATATAAACAGTATTAGGGAGAGGGAAAAGATTAAAAAAAAAGGAGAGCCCTGCAAAATTAAATTATCGTACAGCCTAAGGAAAGCATTAAATTTAATTAAAAATTGAAATATAAACGATACTAGAAGGCACTTAAGAATATTCATTTGTCTATATAGAGCAAAATGTTTCAAATTTAAATTTAAATTCGACGAAGATACTTTTATGGTTATCTTAACTGGAGGGATGTTGATCTAATAAGCTTGGTACCAGTATTAAGCTTAAAACAATTGTTAATTCTCATTATATTAAAAGTAAAAGATCTGTAGAGTCATATAACACACCTCCGCTGCAGCGAATCTGAGTCTTGCCTCATCTAGCTCCCTCTGTCCCTGAACGGATATCCATATTGACTGCAAAAAAGTTGCACATTTATTGAAAAATGAATAATCTATAAACGAGGCCAAACTCGGTCGTCTGTGATTAGCAAAATCCATATATACAAAATTTGAAACCTTAATGTATATTTAAAATAACATCGCTAATAGGCGGTTATTGTTATAAAATAAAATCATCCAAAATGGTTTCACATCAAATAAGGACAATGTAAAACACCTGAACCGAAAGGATAGCAGACACAGTGATAATCTCCTCAGAACATCCTAGTTGGTCTGACGCTATGATCATTTTTGAGATCAAGGGATCCTAAAAAACAACAAAACAATATTTATACATAAGTTTATTATTAATTCACTGAGAAAAGCATACAGCATATATAATCTCAGTGGTAACATACCAATGGTAGTTCTGCAACTTGGAATCCTACTGGTGAAGTAAGTTTGGCATCATCATCAAGAACTCCTAGTGAATATAATACTTCAAGAGCTCTAACCATTGATTCAGGTGACGGTGATGATGGCCAATCGAACCCTAAGATATTATCGATACCCAAAGCCTTTAACTGCAGTTAATGCGCAATTGTCAGAATCCATAATGACGCAGAATGATTTAAATATGCAATTATTAAAACGTTAAAATACCTGAATTACACTAGAAGCAAGATTTGATCTTTGCATCTCAGGAATCCCGTGTGCGGACATCTCATTAACAAAATAATCTTCTGTATAAAGCCTGATAATTGTAATATAAAAGGTACATGAACATATATACCAACAGCCATATATCATTTTTCAGATTGCTTATAGTAAAAATTGACAAATATTGTATAAAAATATCTAGTGGTTGGTAATTTCCGCACCTATAACACTTCCCTGGTCTTACTCGTCCAGCTCTTCCAGCCCTTTGTCTAGCAGATGCTTTCGATATTGGTGCAACTACAAGATTTTCTATATCTGTAATCTATGAACAACAAGATATCAGATTTATCTATACGCAAATGTGATGACTAAATGAAGGCATTATATTGAGAAATACAAGATGTCAATAGTGAAAGAAATACCGGATTATAGAACTTCTGTTTTGAGAAACCACTATCAACAACATAGACAATACCCTGCTCCAATTAAAATATATAAGAAAATAGATTTTTGTTGTCAATTCACTATTTATATTGAACAGCATTATTCAAAGTTACCTCTAATGTTAAGGATGTCTCTGCAATATTTGTTGAAATCACCACCTTTCTTTTCCCTCTAGGGGAAGGAGTAAAAATCAAGTCCTGTAAATATCAAACAAAAAATAAATAATTTATAATAAAAATTCAAGTCGGAAAAAAAAAAGATTAGTCACCTGATCTGCACGAGTGAGTCCCGAATACAAAGGTAAAACAATCATTCCTGAAGTATTTCGTGAAAATTGTGTCAAAATTAGCAATAAAAGAGCCTAATGAACTATAAGAATCTGACATACCTAAAGAAGACTTGCCACTGTTTTGGGCTTCTTCTGTGATCAATTGAACTGCAGTATCTATATCATCTTGCCCAGTTAAAAAGACAAGAATATCTCCCATTGGCTCCTACGAGTTCAAATAATAAAGAAAATGTGTTTGCATAAGTAAAACTATAAAATATGAAGAAAATGCAATTGTTGGATATCATTTTAAACTTAGTCTACCGTAGCAGGTGTACCTTATTATGAATTGACATTACTGTAGAAACAGTTGCTCGGAGATAATCTGAAACAGGCTCCTCAACATAGAAAATCTCAACATTGAATCCTCTACCCTGAATTCAAGTTGAAAAAAATACAATAACATTAAAAGTATCTTATCTTAACTATTAGATGATACATGATATGCTGCTATAAACTACCTCAACAGACAAAATAGCAGGTTCTGTTTGCAGTCCATGATCTTCCCCTTCCAATCGAGGCCGCTTTTTTCTGTTGAATACACAAAGTTGTTCATAGTCATGTGGAGAATTCTGAATCTCTTTTTCAAATGGTTATATTATACTAAATATAATATGATCAGTTTTAAGATAGCACATCCAAACCAAGCCACATTACAGAAACAATAAATATGATTTCACCATTATAGTGACTAGTTATAATCTTATACGAATAAAAGAACCTGCTCTGGAAAAATGCAGCCATTGACTTCGCTTCAATTGTGGCTGATGCAATTATCAGGCGCAATTCGGGCCTACGACGTTGAATCTGGAAAATCAGTAATTAGCAATAGTCAGAAGTTGTGCACGTTCTTCTAGACAGTAAGGGGGTGTTTGGCCTAGCTTTTAGAAAAGGCTTGTATTATCTTAAAGCCATATTTTTATGGCTTTAGCCTAACACACTTTTTAGTTCTTAACACACTTTTTAATTCTTAAAAAGCTATCAGACACCCCCTAAATATATACAAATCTCCATGTGATACCTTTTTCAGGAGACCCAGTAATATGTCTGTTGAAAGGGATCGCTCGTGAGCTTCATCTACCATAATCACACTGAGACATTGTTCTAATCGTAAGAAACAAACTAAAATTTGAAATAGATATAAGGTAACTACGATATATAAGTATATATTCATCACCTGTACTTGCTTAGGAGAGGATCATCCATCATTTCCCTTAGTAATACTCCATCTGTGAGAAATTTGATTCTTGTTAACTCCTGCGCTGCCGAAAAGATAAATATAAACAACTCTTGACCGTTCATAGCATCTAAGTAAACGCCTCTTTGCAAACTGGATTTTTTTTTTGCATTTATTAAAATTTTGGTAGTCATAAATACTAGCACGATTTCAACTTAGAATAAATCTTACTGAATTTGTCACATCTTCAAATCGAATAGTATAACCAACTTCCTCCCCAAGCTTGACTCCCATTTCTTCTGCCAGCCTTGCAGCAACACTCTGACAACATTGGAATAAATGTGACAACGAAAATATTACAAAGAAAGTACTGAAATAGTATTAAAGAATAATTGCTAGCATTAACCAAAAAAGTAAGGTGCCAATCACCTGCACAGCCAAACGTCGTGGTTGAGTGCAAGCAATAATACGTCCACCATCGGCCCAACCTGCTTCCTTAAGATACTGCATTATTTAAGAAAAGTATTTATACAAAAGGCCGAGAAATACTTTTTAAAATTTCATAACATTCACAATCTTAATTCAAAATCTATATTAAACATTATACTTAAAATAATATCAAATAACAAAAGTGGTTATCCTTTGAGATATTTTACAACAGCATTACTATGTGCTTCCTCCTTTCTGACATTAGAAAAACATTTGAACTTTTAGAAGCTTTCAAAGTCTCAAAGATTCAAAATCCACATGATACATTATAATTCGGAATAGATCATAATAGGTCAATAGTAGAAGCAATATATACCGATATCGAATACATTAGTTACTGATTTCAAATTTCACTTACACATGATAACACATTACTAAAACATACTTACCCCTAACCTACTCTAGAAATAATCATCTGCTTAAATCTAACAATCACAACTAAGTCTCAAAGTTTGAAGTAATCACACAAATCTCAACAGCTAATGCTAGCAAATCCAAAAGCAAAAAAACAAAAAAAAAACACAACAACGAACCTCTGGTCATTAACTAGTCTAATTGTCCTATTCATTCATAAGCACTATATAAACCCTAACTCCATTAACCTACTAACAAATATCATCTCATCAACTTCAAATCACAAAATACACGATAAAAACTCGAAGAAAAAATAATCAACCTGAGGAATTTGAGTGGTTTTACCACTCCCTGTTTCGCCAACGACAATCGTAGTGGAACGAGTCTCCACGAGATACAAAATAGACGTCCTGTACTTAAACACAGGTAATCTCTGTCTCTGTTTCTCTAAGCTACCATATCCATACCTAAAATCAAATTACAATTACTTAATTTTATTTATCCGAATTTAAACAAGGAATTGAGTAATTAGGTTTGGGATAATGAATTTTTGGATTTTGAGTTCAAATTAATGCAAAAATTGAAATTGTTTGAAATTGAAAGAAGAAGATGATTACGTGGATGATGAGCTGGATTGAGCGGCGGAGTAGAGAAGTACGCCGCCTTCTTCGTCGTCGAGTAGCCGTGGTTTCGCCGTCCCTGGTTTCCAGAACTGCGCCATTTTATTAAGAGAAGCGTTGCTATTTTGCAATTATCAAATTATTTTGTATTTTATATGAAGCTTTTTATTTTATCAAAGTTTAAGCGAGATGAGTGAGTGAATAAGGAGACAAATATAAATGTGCTATACTTTGGACCAAAGTTTTGTAAGAAGAAAATGGTGATTTGAAAATATATCGGGTATGAGTTTGGTTCGTCTTTCACCATCCTATAGGATTGGTAATTGTGTTTGGCTTTAGGGTTTGGAGTTAAAAAAAAAATTAATCCGATCAAAATAATAAAGGGTGACAAAACAATAAATAAAAACCCGACTAAAACAATAAATAAAAACTCGACTAAAATAATAAAATGTGACAACCGAAATAATAACAGAGTTGAAATCAACTATCGACAAAATAAAATGACAGATAATACATCAAAATTACACCTCAAGAAATACGGTTGTCATATAAAAATAATAACAAAAATAAAATTCTTGAAAGTTTGGGTGTATGAATGAACTACACGTCTAACAACACTACAAACAGTCAAACATTAGTATATTTACATTTTAGTGTATGTCCTTTTTGCTTAATTACTTCTTTAGAAACCATTTCAATTAGAGAAACTTTTGTTATATAAAGGTTAATTTTATAATTTATTAATAAGAATAGTTACACTACAAGAAAAAGTGCTTTTAGTGACAAGAGGGTTTCGTCACAAAAAGCACTAATTTCGTCACCAAAAGTGATTAGTGACCAAATAAAAGTGGTCACCAGTCGTCACTAAAGGTCCGTCACTAATTACAATTGGTGACCACAACCAGTTTCGTCACCAAATAGTGACGAAAAAGTCGTCACTAATTGGACGATGGTAAATACAACTTCAAACAATGGGTGACCAAGTACCCTCGTCACCGATCTGTTAGAGACCAGATGGTCGTCACTATTTATGTTGATTGGTGACGAAAAAGTCGTCACCATCCACAAGTCTCCAACAACCACATTATACCCGGGTTCTTGGCACCTTTTCCTTTTACCAAAACGGAAACTAAAATTCTTGACTTGTTATAATAACGCAATTTAATCCAAACATAGAAGAGAATGTATTCAATGCCATAACATATCAACAATTGTATCCGTTTCTCTACCATGTTATTATTAAAGAAATATAACATCTAGCATGAATGAAGACTAAAAACATCATCTTTCTTATAACATACAATCTTTGAATCTTGTTGATACGCCATGGTCCACATTGTTATGAAACTGTTATGTTACTGCCCGCAATGTACGAAAGGGAAAATGACTAGTATTAATACGCCATGGTCCACAATGATAGCAGAATCTTCATGTTCCTGTTTTAAATAAAACGGCAGATTATTGTGAAGTGATGCTTAGTACACACGGGCCTTTGGTGGGAAAGTCTCGACCTCGTCATCAAGAGTATTCATGTGAACTGGCCTGTAGTCCAACCGGACCTTCTCGTTTTCCCAGTATCTGTAAATTTATAGATAAAGTAATTATGATACAGAAAATAAAATATTGACCAGTTGCCAATATGGTGAAGCACCGACACTTAAAATCTCCAAATCATATAACATTAAAGTTTTGAGCCACACCAGAACCATGATTTAACTGTAATAGCATTACAAACATAAACAGAAACTTATATGGAAGAGGTGGCAAAATGGGCGGATTTGGTAACACGTAAAAATGGTAATAATCTATTGATATGTTTTAAAAAAGGTTGGGGTTTTAGATGAAATAAAAACTTTGTTCCATGTTTTTAAAAATCATATATCATTAATGTAGTAGGTAGATTATAAAGATTAAAAACAATTTTGACCAAATAATAATCCAGTTCCTTTAATAATGCAACTTAGGAAGTTTAATTTCGAAACACTCTGGATGAACTTTAGAGAGAGAGAAAGGTTACCCGAGTGTGTGTTTCATCCATTTCTCATCGTCTCTTTTCTGCAAAAGCACGGGATTTCATTTTTATAAGATAATAGAAAAGGTTGAGAGAAGAACAAAGGTAAAAAAGATCTATTTATACGAACGAACCGAAAAATCTTCACGGGCATGAGCTCCTCTGCTCTCTTTCCTAGCTTCAGCTGAATGCATGGTGATACATGCATTAATCAACAGGTTTTCTAACTCTATGGTCTCCAGTAAATCCGAGTTCCTGTAATATATGTTCAGCTAAATAAGTCACTGAAAAGAGAGTACTTAAATGAAGTACTGAATGTTTAAAGTCACATAAAGTTTACCATATCAAGCTTCGGTCTTTCAATTTAACATCGTGATAGCTCTCCCATGCTTTGTCAATCAGATTGCAACCTGCAACACTCAAAACAGGGAGCAGAAATAATTCAGAGGGAATAATAGGTTTATCAAATAATAAACAATAAATTATACGATAGCACAAAGTTGAAATCCCTTTTACTTATAAATGAATGCATCTTTAATTTAATATTTACTAATTATTTTAAAAATTATTTGGTTAAAAAACCTAAGATTTGCTTAAATACGAAGTCATCAAGAAACACTTGCATATGGCTGACCGAAAAATCCTTTTAGCCCATTAAGTTGCAAGTAAACACCAACTTATTTATAAAAACTAAAAGAAAATAAAAAAGATATATTTGATAATGGAATCATCTAAAGGTCACAGGGAGATTTTTATTCATTGTGTATATATTTTTACTTTTATAAACTTTTAAGAGTGAGGAATTAATCAAATGAAAGATATTCGATGTGATGAATGGTGTTGCACAGAATATAGTTAAAGTTGGCAAGAGGAACTGTTACACACACGACATGTTTCATATGAGGTTTATGTGTACCTTCTTCTAAAGTCTCTTGTGTGCGAAACACAGCAGCATTGTTTTGCATGATTCGCTGCATATTTAACCTAATACTTGAAGTAGGAAGTGAACCATTGGACTTCCTGATCTTGTCTAACCATGCAATAGTCTTATCTCCAGCATCCGCTGGCAATGGTTTTTGCGTCTCCCCTGAACAGAAGCAATGTGATGTCAAATTATAACACTTTCATTTTATTAAATATAAATGTCCAGAACTTGCAAGAAAAAATTCACCTGGCTTATGGATCTCTGCAACTCTGTTTGCACAGGCTCGACCAAAAACGACAATGTCAAGAAGAGAATTTGCACCAAGCCGATTGGCACCATGAACAGACGCACAGGCTGCCTCTCCAGCAGCCATGAGTCCATGAACAATAGAGTCAGGATTGTCGCCTTTGATAGTAACAACCTGCGGAAAAAAAGGGGATGGTGAATAAAAATGCTATTATCTGCATGTACCACATAAATGAACATGGTTTCATATAGCCATACAGACCACAATTTCTGATTCATTTACTTAAAAATGGATTGATTTATGTTTCGCTTTTATCTCTAACAGGTCAAATGAGAAAAAAAAACAATGAATCAACTAAAAAAGGAAATGGGTCAAGCCAGTCGACAAGCCAAAAAATGGACATAAAGTGTTTTGAGTAAAGCTTACCAAGCTTGTAACAAAACATTACTTGTTTTGACCAGTGACCCTACCAACCCGACCCGACCACTATGCCACCTCTAGCAATTCAAGATAACAATTTTACCTCCCCATGGTAATTTGTTGGAATACCACCCATATTATAATGCACAGTGGGTAAAACAGGAATTGGCTGCTTTGTAACATCAACACCAGCAAAGATGGCTGCAGTCTCAGAGATACCAGGAAGCCTCTCCTTGAGAACCTCTGGTGGAAGGTGATTCAAGTGAAGATAAATGTGGTCCTTCATTGGTCCTATCAAAAGAAAGAATGGTTAAGCACATATAATTGATGCAAGATTTTATAAGTAGCATCAAGTCTTGTAAGATCGAATTGTTTATTTGTTATAAAAAAAATGGATCGTTATTTGAATAGTAGTTTATTGACTATCCATTTTTGGCAGTTTAGATAAAGTGGGTCAAAAATCATACCTACACCGCGACCTTCTCGGATTTCCATGGTCATAGATCTTGAAACAACATCTCTTGATGCAAGATCTTTCGCTGTAGGGGCATACCGTTCCATAAACCTTTCACCTTCACTGTTTCTTAAAATACCACCTTCACCACGAGATCCTACATAGGGTACAAGACGAAACAAGTTATAACAAGACTTGGTTTATTTTATCATTAATAATAAGGACAAAAATACACCAACCTTCGGTAATGAGGCAACCAGCACCGTATATACCAGTTGGATGAAATTGTACAAACTCGAGATCCTGAAACAATAAATCAAAGAGATAAATATTTATATCTTAATATCAACAGAAATCCATGGGAATGAATGATAAAATAAGTTTTAGTTTACTTCAAGGGGAAGGCCTGCACGTGCGACCATAGCATTTCCATCTCCTGTGCAAGTATGAGCAGAGGTTGCTGAGAAATATGCTCTACCATAACCCTGAAAGCAAAATAAAACAGAATAAGATAATAATGAAAATTTTTATCTTAGAGACCAAAAAAAAACTCAAGTATTAAATGTTCACCCCAGTTGCCAAGATTGTTGATGAAGAACGGAATCGATGTAGTCTATCTTGGACCTGATTACTGGGATACTATAAAATTTGACTCGTCAACTCAATCAACAAGCAAGGAGATAATACTCTAAAAAGCTACCCTATAACTTTCAAACCAACCGAACACTTTTTAAACAGTTATTCGAAATTCATAATCACATCATCAATCAATAATCGATCTCATAGCAAACATACAAAGATCATAATTCATAACTATCAAGTTCTAATCAAATGAAAATATTTGCAGCATCCTAGTCCTTAACAACTACCAGAAAAGCTATCAAATCAACTAAAACTATTTTCAACAGTTACTTAGCAATTCCTTATCACATCACCGATTATCAATATGTAGCATCCTAAACAACTGCGATTTCAACTTCCAAATCAACTATAAACATTTTCTTCAGTTATTCGTCACATAATCAATTAACACTCAATTTCATAGAAGGTATACATGATCATAACTATCAAAATATCAAATCCGCAGAAGCTAACAGCTATAAAATCAATAATTATTCGCCGAACTGCTAGCAGAGCTTTCAGCTATAAAATCAATAATTACAGTTGTCTCGCATACATAATAACAGTTTCATAATTCAATTAATATTCAATTAATATTCAATTTCATACCAAACATACATAATAACAGTTTCATAATTCAAAAAAAAAACACAAATGCAAATTAGGTCAAATTGGAGAATAATTACACTTGTGGTGTCGATCGTCGGTGTAGTTCGATGGAGTAGATCGATGAAATAGACTGTCAGTGTAATCGCCGGTGTAATCGCCGTAGTATAGCCGGAATATCGCCGGTGTAGATCGCCGGTTTAGTAAAACATGTCGACTGTTATTTTGGGTATTAGTGGAGTATGTTATTTTGGGTATTTTGATGGGTTAAAAAAGACACATTAACTAACCCAATAAGCTAAACAACATATATTAAAAAGATAATAAACTTTATAGAATATAACATGTGTATGTTTATGTTTTGATAAAATTCTTTTATCATTATAAAAGTTTATCAAAATAATTTTACGATTTGAAGTGCAATTATTTTATATATTTTGGTGACCAAAAAATTTCGTCACTTATTTTTACTAAACCAAATTAGTGACCAATAATTTCGTCACCCTTATTAAATATAAATATAAATTTGTCTAAATAGTGACCAAATTAAAAGTCGTCACTAAAATTTCGTCACTAAAAGTACTTTTTCTTGTAGTGTTAAGTGGTGAATACTTGACATTATACAAACGAGAATTAGGATCGATTTCCATCATTTATTTTATATTTCTTTGAGCGTTCGAAAAAATCTAACATAGTTTGAAAAGGATAATTTTGTTTTATGAATTGTGTGGGCTACAAGTATTCAACACTTGTTGCTTCTTTGCAAATTCTTTTCAACATTGACCAAGTCTTATGTTGATTTTTCCACATCATTTTCATTCACTATATAAAGACAATCTAAAGAAAATCATCACAAAAGTCTAGTCCCAACAATGCCTTCTTTTGCACCTTCAAAATTAATCATCTTCTTCTTCGTATCGATAATTCTAGTATTCAGTTCGGCTACGTTAGCCTTGAATCAGACAACGAGCATAGGAGTGATCCTCGATGAGGATTCCCGAGCAGGAAAGGAACAAAAAACAGCTATAGAAATCGCAGTTGGGAAGCTTAATTTAGGTTCCAAAGACTACAAGTTGGCTGTTCATTTCAAGAATTCTAGTGGTGACCCTCTTGACGCGGTTTCTTCAGGTTTTAATTTACTCATAATTGTTTTCATTTTCTTTATTTACGAATTTGAATTATCACTGTGCCACTTGCAATACCTCGTCGTGTATTATTATCTTGAGTTGCTAAATTTAGTTTGATAAATTTGTATATGTTGCAGCGACCGAGTTGATTGACAAACAAAAAGTACACGTAATAACAACCGGAACAGATTCATGGGAAGAAACTACGATAGTAGCAAAAATAGGAGAGCAGGCTCGAATCCCTGTTATTTCTTCGACTAGTGATAGGTTACCACCTCTATCGCGTCTTCAATGGCCTTTCCTGGTACAGATGACCAATTTAGATATGTCTGATGAAATAAACTTTATCACATCTATCGTACAATCATATAATTGGAAAAGGGTCATTGTAGTTTACGAAGATGGTGTGTATGGTGGTGAATACGGAGGTGTTTCACTATTATCCGAGTCACTTCAAAAGATTGATTCTATAATCGAACACCGTTTAGTTGTTCCTCATTTCACCTCACCGTTTGATCCAAAGGAGACCATTCGTGACAGACTAGCAGAAGTCTTGACAGCAAAGCAATCAAGGGTGTTTATCATGTTAAAGTCGTCTATACCAACCACAACTCGGATATTTGAAGAAGCTAATAAATTAGGATTAACAGGACGAGACTCGGTTTGGATTTTAGGAGATAGTTTTTCTAGTTTCCTTGATTCTATCGACCCATCTTTGTTACAACTCATGCAAGGTGCTGTAGGTGTTAAAACGTACTATTCCGACAAAAGCAGAGAATTTCTAGAATTTAGAACTAACTTTAAGAAAAAGTTTATATCAAATTATCCTGAGGAAGATAAATTCGAGCCAGGAATCTATGGTTTACTTGCATACGATAGCATAGAAACTATCTCAAGAGCATTAGGTCGTTTAAAAGACTTAAACAATACTAATAGTGGTTTCCCAGAGAAGTTGTTGGATACAATTCTTTCTAGCAACTTCTCTGGATTGACCGGCCAAATAGCTTTTCAGGATAAAAAGCTATCAGAACCTCGAGAATTTCAACTAGTGAATATAATTGGAAAAAGTTACAAAGAGCTCGGATTTTGGTCACGGGAGTTGGGTTTTTCCAACAATCTTCGTTCAGAAGGTAATCTTAGCTTAAACAAGTTAGGAATAAATTGGCCGGGGGATCTAATAGATAGATTTCCAAAAGGATGGGCAATGCCTAATAATGCAAAGACAATGAAAATCGGGGTTCCTGATGCGACTTCGTTTGATAGGTTTGTGAAAGTTGAATGGATCGAGAGTACAAATGAAACCATATATTCGGGTTTTTGTATTTCGATTTTTGAGTCTGTTGTCGCTATTTTGGAAGAGAAATATGGTTACACGTTAGCTTACGAGTTCGTAAACCATACGGGCTCCTACGACGATATGGTGGAACGAGTCTATAATAAGGTACTTGATAACTTTATCATTATACAACTCCAAAACATTTTATTTTGTGATATTGACATTATTTTAACGGTACACAAAAGTTGATTTGGCTAAACGAAGTTGTATAAGACACGTAACTGTTTAGATTTTGACTTTTCTAGTGTAGACTTTTCTTTGATGAATTGTTTTTACTTGTACTTTAACTGTTTAACGGTTTTTAACTATATTTTCAAAAGCTATGTTTTGCACTTAATAAAATTTGAAACATGTACTAATGTTTTTTTTTTGTATATATTTTTTCTTCAATGAAAAGGAATACGACGCAGTAGTTGGAGACGTTACAATATTGGCTGACCGTTCAAGGTACGTAGAATTCACACAGCCGTTCATTGAATCAGGGTTGTCGATGGTTGTTCCAGTGAGATCAGAACCACACAGGGCATGGAAATTTATGAGACCATTCACGGTGGAAATGTGGTTTGCCACATTTGGCATATTGTTCTACACAATGTTTGTGGTTTGGTTCATGGAACATCAAGTGAACCGAGAGTTTAGAGGTCCATGGAAGGATCAACTTGGCACTGCGTTATGGTTCACCTTCAATTCCCTTTTCTTCTCGCATAGTAAGAACGCACTTCTTGTTTATGCTTTTGGTTGTGTTTGTACATTATAATTATCAATGTAGAAAAGAGTATTAACCGAAGAATTATGAACGCAGGAGAGAAGATACAGAGCAATCATAGTAAGGTAGTGGTAATGATATGGCTCTTTGTTGTGTTCATCTTAACCTCTAGCTACACGGCAAGCCTTACTTCAATGCTCACAGTTCGTATGCTAGAGCCTACGGTAAGAGATATTGAGTGGCTAAGAAAAACCAATGCACCTGTTGGATGTGATCCTGATTCGTTTGTGGGAAACTACTTAACGGATGTTCTAAAACTCAAAAACATTAAGAGCATATCACGTCAGGATGAATATCCCGAAAACTTCAAAAACGGAAATATAAGTGCTGCTTTTCTTGAACTCCCTTATCAAAAATATTTTCTCCGGGAGTATTGCAACGAATTCACAACCGTCGGTCCTTCGTATAAATTTGGAGGTCTAGGATTTGTAAGTATACTAAATCACTTTCTTTGTTGTTTTATTAATAACCGGAGGTGACAAAATGAACAGATTGGGTAACTTGTAAGTTTTTAAAACACGATAAAATGGTGGGTTGACGGACCAACAAACACCTTTTTCGTCTTACGTTTTCTTTATGTCAAAATGCATTTTTGATCAATTTTGGAGGACTTTCAACCACTAGAGATCAAAATGTTACATAGAAAACGAATGTTGCATCTTTGGTTACCCATTCTTTACATATAAAAGAATCAAAATTGTCACCTCAACCGAAAACGTTACTAAGCACTTTAATGTTGCATCTTTGAAGGTTTTCCCAAAAGATTCTCCGCTAACTGATGATGTCTCGGGAGCTATTTTATACCTCTTGGAAAAAGGTAAGATTCGCGACATAGAAAACGAATTTGTTGATACTACCCACAACTGCTCCAGTGCCAATCCCGGTTTGGAATCACAAAGATTAAGTCTAGCTAACTTTTGGGGAATATTTCTAATCTCCGGTCTCACTTCAACGCTGAGCTTACTAATATTCCTTTATCGGTTGCTCCACAACCGAATTGAGCAACGGATTATTAGCTTCAATGGCTCTCGCTGGAATAATGAAAGTCGTTGGAGAAAAGCATACAGAATTATCCAAATAGTTCTTAGTTTAAATCGTAATCAAGTCCAACCAAGGGAAGGTTCAGAATCGACAAACGAATGGGATCATACGTATCCACCAAGATGGGAATTGGTGAGTCCCTCGGAAGTTCCTGAGCATTTGGCAATTGGAAGGCCAACTCAACTTGAAATTCCTATGAGAAAAATGGATCATATTGGTGTAGATTTGCAATAATTACGGATTATTGATTTGTATATACATTTGTATAATGTTTATTTTCATTAATTTATGTATAGAGTAATTTTTAAAATGTAAGTACAAATGCAATAATATGTTTGTATCTATATGTTTGAAGACTAATATTGATTTTCATTCATATATGTAACTAACAAGTCTTTACATGTTTCGTTAACGAAACGACCCATCGAGTTTACGACAATTTTGAACGGAGTTCCGAAGACGTCTAGATCGATCCACCTAGACTCCTAGAGGCTAGATCCAAGACAATTGGAAAGAACTAGAACAGCCCTACACAATCAAGAAGTTATATTAAGCAATTTCATTTGTTATCACTTGTGATCTGGTATTCCAGTATATGGTTACTTGAATCATCGAGAACTTGGAATAAGGCTAACCTAGTAGAGACTGAGTGTCGAGTGGTGAGCTTATTAACATAAGTCCATGACATTAAGTATACCATATATGAATCATTTTGCTTTGGTTCAAGGTGCTTTTAGACCCAATCGTAGTTGTTCAAAGTAGTGTTCGTACATTACTTATGTTGAACTTCATCCATCAAAATTACGACCTTGAAAATATGAGCACACTATGTTACTTTCTTTCAATGCAAACCGCCATGGACTACACGGACATATGTATATGTGCGTATCTATGAAAAATGTTATTTCGTCTAGAATATCTTCTGCCTCAATCCATTCATTATCGTATTCTTCAGCATATCTTCCTCCACTTTTACAGTTCCATGCACTCCTTTTACAACGGTATTTCCACAATAGCTACGGTTTTGACATAAGTAAAGCTATGGTTTTGACTTAACTAAACCAGCAACCATAGCTTCAACAAAGGCCTAACTGAATTAAAAATCGTCAAATATGGTTTCATTCAATCATAACAAGAAACAGAATGCTTTTCCACAACGTTACTTAATATCATCGAGATAGCAAACAACAATAATCTTAAAAGAAAATATTGCCCTACATAAACCAAAATTTAACATAACAAAATTGCAGAATTCAAACCCACTAATCGAGTTCTCTTTGAAATATATCATTAATCCAACTCATAAAAACAAAACAAAAACTTAAATTCTTGATACTGACCTTCCTTTCTTCTTTTCCTTCTTCCCTGAATCTCCTCCAATTTGTTCCTTCTTCTTTGCCTTTTTGTCACTCGATTTTAACTTAGCATCATTCTTTTCAACCGCATTCCCCTTTCGTTTCTTCTCCTTAACTGTAACACTAACCGGTTCAATCTCTTCTTTTTCTTCATCTATATCATTATTAACCTCAACAATCATCGACTTTTTTGACGTTTTCTTCTTTGCCACTTTATCTTTCTTCGTTTTTGGTTTCACATCATCCAATTCAACACTACCCAAAACATCGTTTTCGTCTTCATCATCATTAATCTTCCCCTTTTTGGATACCTTCTTCTTTCCCACTTCAACTTCACCAGCCTTCCTTTTCTTCTTAATCGAATCCTCGTTTTCAACCTCTCCATCATCATGATGATTAACCTCATGAATCCTCTTTTTCGACTTACTTTTCTTCCCCACTTCCACAATCTCCATAACCTCATCAACTCCCTCAACAACTTCATCTTTCTTCCCAAGGATTCTCAACTTAACATCAGGCAAAGACTGAAACAATGGCAAAGCAACCGAGTCGGAAAACTTCAAATGCAAACTCCTAACCCCAGCCAACTTCTTAGGAACAAAGCCAACAGCACCGTTAAGCGCGGCAGTGACATTGTCAACAATCTCGTCTCTTTCCATGGAAACTTTGGCAACTCGAACGACACAACAAGTCCCAGTACTAAAAAACAATAACCCGGAAGAACAGGCTCTCTGAATCTGGTCTTTCCAATTGTTATGAGTCAAATCAAGACCCAAAGGTAATTTCTTTTTATGGAAAAAAGTTTTACCCAAAAGTTTAGGTAAAAGTGGAATCACCCTTTTATCAGCAAAAAACAATTCATAGGAATCACAAAGCTTTCGTTTCGATTCAAACGGTTTATAATCAGTTTTCAGTTTCGACAACTTAATCACTTTACTTACACCAGTAATTTCATCAGTTTTAATCTTTTCTTTAGCAATTGATGACGTCAGCTTAGAATTAGGTCGGTCATCAATAATAAGACAGATTTCGGAGAATGAATTAGGTGGAACTAAGGGATTGGGTAAGGGGATCTTGTAAGGGTTAGTTCTGGGTTTTTGTGGGATTTTTTTTAGGGTTAGGACTAAGTAAATGAAATCGTCTTGGGGTAACAGCTGTGGGTTGTTTGAATTCGATTCATTTGTTTTCCATTTCAACAGAGCGTCCACGGCCGACGGGATTGCGTCGCCGGCGGTGGTCGGAATCTTCATTCGCCTGTCACAAAAGATTGTCAATACGCCGCCTGTCACAAAATGGTTTTCTAAAACCCTAAAATTCTCAATTTTATAAAAATAATTTTAATTACTAGATTACTCCTTCAACTATTCAAACTATTGCTTATTTAACCAACCATTCTTTAAATGTTAAGGTTATTCGTTTTTTGAGATTGTTATAAATAAGTATTATGATATTCGTGTTTTGTCGCGGGTTGAAGTTTCTATGTATTTAGTTGTATCGATTTCAATCAAATGATATACCATAATACGAAGATGTTTATTTATCACATAATAATGATTTTTTTACATATTTCTATAAAACAATAATTCAAACTTAAAGACATCCAAAATCTAATATTGAGTAGGGATAGCGCTCGTTGTAGCATAATCTTATTTGGAAAAGAAAAAAAGAAAAAAAAACCTATTACAAAACCTTGAACAAAGAAAAAAAACCTATCATTTTATAAAACCAAAACACAATAACCAACTTAAAAATGATCTATTCCTAACAAACAAACAAAAAAAAAATGGGTTGAACTGATGTGGTTTTGTTTGTAAAATTGTTTATATTATATTTAAACTGAAATAAAAAAAATTGTAGCCTTATGTTATTGACTTTTTGGGTTTGCAAAAGTGTTATATTAAAATTTTTATTCATCTAAACGGTAATTTGTGCAAATGAAACGACAATTGTGTTTTGATAAATGTATATTATAGAAATAGAAATACACATAGTTTTAGAACGAGAAGTTTATGGTTGGTTTAAGTTTTGGTTATGTTGTTGTGATGCAACATAGCAAACTCATATGTCAATATGATACACTATATACCACTATTTTCTTTTATTCCGGTTTTGATAATAACAAGTCAACATGGAATATTGAAGTAAGGCGGTTTTGATAATAACAAGTCGATCATGGAATATTGAAGTGAGGCAAAAAGGTTGTGAGCCCTCTAAAAGTTCACGTAATAAGCTTATGCGTATCTGTTGTACGAAAATATTGAATTTTAATTGTTTAGTTTACCATGTTTTTTCTTTTACTATTGAATGCATACACACCCTTGTCAATTTGTTTCTTTATACCCACAAAAGGCACATCTATTGTCCCATTTTTATACAACCATGTTTGTCTTTTATCAAGCCGTTCAGCCACAAATTACGAAAATACAGTGAACAAATTTGAAAAGAAATGTAATACAATGTTGGATACCAGATATGCATAGGCTCAAATTCTGATCTGTTTACGGTCTACAAAATCTTGATCTAGATAACAGGTCAAAACCATATACATCATCAAACTTCAAGTAATCGACGGGTAATTAAACGAAATACAAAAATGTCAGAAACTGAAACTCAAAACATCCATGTGTGTAAACCTAGATTAGCTCTTGCATTTTAGTTAACGATAATAACCACCACCTCTACCCCGACCACGTCTACCAAATCCCCGACCTTGTCCTCCTCCCCTTGAACCACCTCTGCCGCCTCCATGTGAGATACTTTCGAATGCCCTATCAACAAGCTGATTGCTGCCTCCACGGCCTCTTTTGTTCGCTTGGTGGTTGCCGGAACCATTTAGGTTGTTTGCAGGTCGTTTCCCTCTGAGGAAGCAACAAATATGTACACTTGTTTAATAAATTTGGATATATAGACACTTTATATATATATATATATATATATATATATATATATATATATATATATATATATATATATATATATATATATATATTGTTTTCCATTAGACATACCCGGCTGCATTTGGTGGAGTAACAGTTTTAACTTTAACTGCTTCGTTCCAAGATAGGTTAATTCGCTTGTCTCCGATAAATGAAGGTGCTTTTGAATGTAATGGCTAGATTTAGCAGAAAAACAAAAAAATATAAAATGGGGGGTATCAAGGTAATTTACTAAAACCAGAATATCAATCATCCATAGAAACTGAAGAAAATAAAAATATAGTTCCAATTACCTGTGTCATTGCCAAAATGTTGTTGCAAGTGCGTAACCCTGTTGTCGCATTCTGTTTTTGAATTTTCTGCATATTAAAAAAGGCGAATACAATTAAATAATGGACAAGAAAAAAACGAGAAAAGGTACATGAAAACTATTGATGAACTCACAATTTTAGCCTTTTCTTCATCAGATATAGCGGCTCCCGTTGTCTTATTTTGTTGACCCATTCCCTGCGTTAATTTCTTCATTGTCGCTTTAGTGAGGTCTTCAACACAGGTCAACCTGATTCACCGTAAGTGTAATCAACTACAATGACAAAAGGGTATTTAGATATTCTGATTGCCTACTACAAAAGGATTACCTTTCTGTGAAGTCTTTGTTAAATTCAGTGAAGTCCTCACCCAGTCTGTCTGATGGTTGCCCCGTCACTATTTTATAACCACATAAACTGTTTGTGGCATTCGGAGCCTATTTCACAATAAGAATCGACTGTTAAATTTCAACGTCATACATGAATATCCTAAAAACAGAATATCATAAAACATTTCTCACCTTGTTAGCTAAATGATGGAACGTGTACAATAAACATTCAACATATGTGAAGTTCATCTCTTCTCCTGTTTTCCTAAGAGGCATGTATTTCTGACAAATAAAAGAACATGGAAAAATAAATAAAATTAGCTTAAAGGAAAAGAGTCGATAGTCTCATATAATATTTTTTAAATGTATGAACGGGGGTGGGTTGGGTTGATCCAAAACACTTTTTTCCAAAATTTTAATTATTTATATATATAACTGTAAAATAGATGTACGAAGTCAACTGTTTGACCTGAACCCCTTTTGACCCGTGACCCAACCTGCTCATTTTCCACCACCAATTAATATGAAACTTTCTGGAGGAAATTGTGTACCTTCAAGAGTTGAACAACAGACGGAAGAATCTGTCTTGAATCTTGTGGGGCTGCATAAGATGAACTCTCTGCAAGGTTCTTGAGCAAATCTATTTTCCGTTCTTCAGGAAGCTATAAAAGGAAGTCATATTATTAAGAGATATAGAACAAATTTCCTTAATCCCATAAAAAACGAGAAGCATGATAGAAGTCGAATCATTCTAGCAAGAAAAAGATAATAATGAAAAAGGGAGACAGTAATATGACAAACGACGTTGAAAACATTAATACCTTATCGAAAACAGGAAGGATGTGCTTATTTAAATAATTTAGAAACTTGCCACTAGAAGCACCCCTCTGCATAAAACATAAGGCTTGAGTTCAAAAGAAAGTTGATTTGCTATAACTGGCAATAAAATTATATGAATGCCAGAAGCGACATACTATAAAGAACGGAAGGGCCATATATATGCATGAAATTAATCTATCAACATGATCCCCGTCTTCAACCTGCATTTTAATGGTCATATTCAGCAAAAGTTCAATTTTATACTTTTCTAATAAAGTAGACGCATCAAAGGACTTTTGCGCACACACAAAAAATGGTAATAAACTCACACTGAACTGTGCATGTAGATCAGCTTGGCCTTCAATGATTTCAACAAGCTCTTGGACACGCTCACTAGGAGCTTTATCTCCAAAGATAGTTAAACTTTTTAAAAAATCCATAAACATCTTGAATTCAGCTCCAGTAACATCTTGTAAACTCTGCAATATTTGTCAGTCAAATAACATTGGTATACTAGCAGATTGAATTCACATACGTTATATAGTTTCATTTCATACATAAGAAAACAGAAGCTAAATGGTAAAGAAAATGAGAAGCAAAAGATAACATTAGAAGCGTACTTTTTTAATCAAATCGGTTATATGCCTTTCCATCTGCTCCTGTGGTTTTAAAAGCTCAGATTTTAGAGGGAGCACCTGTAAAATATAATTAGACACCATTTTTGTATATGACAAATAAATTATCCATGCATCGGAAACTGGTGTTCTCACCTTGTCCCTGATAAAGATTAGGGTTCTCTCACGAAGATTATCATCTGTAACTGGTTCATCGACACTCTCAATGTGTTTAAATAACGCCGTCAAGGATCCTGTAAACACATATTATTAACTTAAAGTTACAGTAACCGGTAGCTAATTTTTACAAATTATTACAAAACAAACACAGAATTACAAGTGTACCTTTAACATCCTGTCTCAACAAGGACATAAGAGCTTTATGCACTGCATCTCGCTCCACATTTTCTTCTGAAAATAATAAAGTTTTCAAAGTTATATATAGCAAACTGTGTACCCCATCAATAAAAAAACTTCAAACTTAATTTACCAGCTATTAAAAGTTGTGCAAGAATGTCAACGATCTTGGAAAGCTGCTCTGGTGTATCCTTGCAGAAAAGAGGAAGTCCACGAATCGCTTGCACCCGTATCTTTATTAACATGAGCAACCAACCAAATATAATTAGCACCAAGGACTTCAGCTTATTATAAAAGCAATCGAAGAGAAATCTAACACAAGTTGATAACAGTAAACACAGAGATAACATTAACGGGTGTGCTTTTGTCCAACAAGGAAACTTTATGCATCAATATCACGTGCACAGGCCTTTGTACTGTGATCCTAGAATCCATTGACCTTAAAGTTATAACAAGCTTACCATATGTCAAAGCCCTATCCATGGAGTATATAATAACACGCAACTATCTATCCTCGACACTACTAATATGCGTCTAACCTTGAAGTCGTAGGAATATAAATACCGGTTAGAGGATACTCGACTATCTACAGCAGTTCCATTCTCTATACAGCTAGTATATCGTTCTAAATTACTCCGTAAGCTTATAGTATTAGCAACAAACATTCAATAAGCGCAATCGGTTATATAAATAAAACAAAGTCAGTTACTAAGAAAGTAACTAACCCCGAGCTCTTCAGCTTCGCATAAATCGATTTGCGCATCGACAGCAGATCCAGATAAATCAGGGAAGAACTTAAAAAACCTAGGAATTAATTGAGCAGCTAATTGTCTGGCTTTAACACTCGGACTTCTTGCAGCTTCAATAATACTCTTGTAATCTTCAACATTCTACACAAATTAAAATTAAAATTAAAAAAAATTCAAAACCCTAATTTTTCAAAAATAGATATTTGAAACCCTAGAAATGTAAAATAGTGGATACCTGAGACTTGTCTTTGGCTTCGCTGAGGCGTTCGCCGTACACGTAGAGCTTTTCAATGTCTTTAGCGTCGTCCGTCATTGATGATTTTGAAGGTGAAAAATGGAGATTTTGTGTGTGTGTTTTTAGTGTGTGTGTTACTGTGTGTTGGGAGTTTATGAAAAGGTTAGATTCGATGGGCTTATAACATACATATATCTATATCTATACCTAAAACTCGATATTTTGTAATATGTTTAGAGCTCGTTTTTTATTAATTATAGTTCGAGTTACTTGTATAAACCGTCTTGGTTTAACAAATTGGAGACGTAACCCTGATATAAAGCGTATGCGTAGTTTGTGTGAGAAATTTTTAACGTGGTTTTCATTTTTGGCCAAAGTAAAATGACTAAAATATTTTTATAGTTAATCATTTTAGTTTGGTTTCAACCAAAAAATGTATTTAGACTTAAATAATAGAGGGATTATGTTTGCAATTTGACCATACAAAACTCTTTTTATGTTACAAACTCATTGTATACTCTCTTTGGTCGGAGTTTTCACGCTATAAAATACCGAATATTTTATTATCGATACTAGGTTATTTTGACATCGGTCCTTAAAAACCATTTGATATTGACGAATTATACATACTCATTTGATTGTATTCGATGGCAATCTTGTTTACATTGTTTTTGTAAGAATATTTGTGTTGTAAACTACATTTTAATTACATTTTGAAGTTATATTTAGTATTAGATATCCATTTTACGTGTCTCGTGAGGTGGATATGGATCCATATCGAAGAAAGTGAACTTAAATGGATATGATAAGCAAAACACCCTGTGAAAAGAGTTTATAGCTCGATAATAATACTTTGTTTCAAAAGAGTAACATAAGCGAACAACAAACGTATACAGCGTCGTCAAGAGGCAATATAGAGGAGCCAATGGCTATAAGTTCTTTCTAACAGGTGGTCGGAATTTGGTTTTTCCCATTTTGTGGTTCGTCCAACAGAAAGAAAAGTTAACAATCCGAAACAACCTAGGATCTTTCTTATTGTTGTTCCTGTGACGGCTTATTGATATTTTCAAAATGAACTACATCATGGGCATGTCTAATGCTCGTAAAACATCTTTGAAGTCAAACTCGCTTGTTTGTTTGTTGAAGCGTTCTACCAGTTTGTACCTTGTGTCGTTTAAGTAAAATGATTGTGCAGTTTCCAAAAGCCATTTTGCCTCGGAGTCGGTTAACTTGCTGGTGAACACGATATCCCCCCGAATAAGAACTAAATCCTTGGTTTCGGAAAATTCTTTGTAATGGGAAATAGTGAAGTATGGAGCAGCTTGAGTTCCTCTTGCCTTGTAATCTTCAAGACCAGTGAAAAGTATGTGTGGCATCTGCACTGTATGAAAATGATAGATATCAGAAACAACGAAGAAATACATCCAAGAAAAGAAAAACAGAACTGCTTTAAAAGCAAATTATTTCTCAAACACAGCTTTAGAATACTGAATAGTAATAACCAGACATGTTAAGTTATGACCAATTTAAATACGAATTAGGTTTTAGCTCGAACGAGTAAAAACAATTAGTTTAAAAAGAAAAGGTCAAATGGGTCAAAAGCCACACAAAGTATAGTTTCAATACATATAATCTTCGATATAGTATAATCCCTTTCTTCAGAAAATTAGATTACATTGAAATATGTAACTGTTGTAATCATACTCCACACATACATGATTTATAAAACATTTAATACTTTTTGAATAAAGTGTTTCGCCGTAAACCTATTTTAACTTGTCTCAACCCACCTGATCCACCCATTTTGCCAACTCTAGATATAACTAATAAGACCGGTTGGAAAAAATGCTCGGGAAGACTTTATTAAAGACTTGGGGACGGAATAAGCACATGGGTACACAAATCTTGCAGATAACAACTACTTCATCATATATTTCATGGCCACTCATAAAAATTAGCTCTATACTTAGTTTAATCAAGAAGGTTGAAACCGCAAAATAGCAAGTTTAGTCCATGTGCAATCAATATAAACATTTGCTGAATATTTACAAAATTTTCAAATTTCGCCAAAATAATAAAGTAAAAATAAACAAGTAGTTTTGGCAGTATACTAACTCTAAATCCAATTTTGTTCAATGCTGACACTTGCAAGATTGTTAATGAAGAGAATCAAACCTTGCATAAACATCGTTGAATAACCACTTCCTTTCCACACCGGAAGCACAAAATAACGGCTACATAAGATGTAATTACTATCAGATAAAAAATCAGGAAACAACTAAAGAAAAAAAAGAACAGGGTTATGAAATCCACGGACGTATTTTGCTTACGAAAACATTGTTCCAACACAAGCCCATGCCAAGTAATTTGTCCAGCAATGAGCCCAAAAATTTATGAAGGAGACAAATTTCTATATTAATTACAATTTTTGTTTATTTTTTTTGGGGGGGGCAAGTGTGTCATTTAATTTTAATGAAAACAAAAACTGAACTTTCGTCTTAATTAGAAAAACTTGAAGGGGAAAATGACATATGTGGGATTCCACAAAGGCTACTTGTGTGGGATTCCACTTATTAAAAATCTAATAATCACGGTAAAGAATATTATACATTTCCTAAAACGCCACTTTCGGAGGCCAGTTAGGAATGCTTTGTGGGGTTTTAGAAGATTAGAAAGGTGTTTGGAACAATTGACAACTTATTCCATTATTCTTCCTTTGACCTTACATTGTAAATTTCCGGTCCCCTAGAAGTTTTCTCAACTAAAAAAAATTGATGATGGACATAAATTACCAGTCAGCAGCTCGGTGCTCCAGCAGATGGTACAACTTTGTTTTCATTGATGCACCAATATGACCTCTTCCTATATGAAACTGAACGAAAAAGTCAAAAATCCCATTCACTTGGAAAATGAACAATTTGAATGATAACATATGGGCGTCCATAAAGCTTTATATAAGTTACCGTATTACTGACATGAAAAATGTAGAAAGTAAAACAAGGTATCATCAATATAACACGCTTAGTTATATCTTTGGTCAATTTGGGCAGTGTTGTACATATTCTCTTCGTAGATCTATAATAAACTTGGCATACATTATATACTTGAACTTTGAGAGGACCATAAAAAGATTTTATAAACAGCACTAATAATCAGGAATATTTGAAATATAAAGCTACCATTGCAGCTGAAATTCATGTTGAACGCACTTCAGATGACTATGGTCCTAAAAGGTATTAAGAGATGTACATTGTTAATTTCAACCGAATCAAGTTAACATTGAACACTACTATTTCATAATCGAACGTAATAAATATAGGGTCAATCATCATAGTTTTCCAATAAATGTGACAAACTGTCAGCCACCACTAGCTATCCACGCATTTATTAAAAGGTACCAAACCTGCTAAGGGAAATGCTAGTTCTGAAATAGAAAACAGAATATTCAACGGGAACTAATAACTGTTTTCACTTATGTTGATATCTAAAACAGAATCTTATTTTTACTCGAGCTAGTTTAGGCCTATGGGAATGATTTATCAAGTTGCTCCGGAATTTTGTATTTCAGTTTATTAAATTTTATATTAAAATCATTTTTTGTTCAAACTAAACACAAATACTGAAATGCATAGTCTATCATATATATCAATTGTTAATCACTTGGATCACAAACATTCATAGCTAAACAAAAAATTAATCAAATTAAATTTGTTACATTGCCAGTCGGGTATTTCTCTTTATCCTTCAACTTGTTATAGCAACGTGAAAATTTGTTATCTTAGAGTTGAGAATTCTCATTGTACACTTAAGAATCTATGGTTGATTACTTAATTCTATAAACATTAGCTATTCACCTAATAAGACGTACACGTCCTATGAAGCTACTAAATTTTGTCACGTCAATGTACAACTCTTCATCAGTCTGCTGGGCTTTTAACATAAAGCAGTAATTGACAGATTCAGAGCCGATGCAATAATTTAGTAACCAAAGGATCTAAAATGAAATTTTAGCCAAAGTAATATGGGTGTAAAAAAAATCACCAAATAGGTGAAAACAACTTACATCATCCCAAATTGAAGCTAAGTCCTCTGGAGTTTGAAGCTTTGCCCTATGAACGTCGATTATTGACTCCAATGGCTTATGTTTCAAAGGAGTGAAGCCAGAGGCAAAACTTGAAAACCCGTGAGTGCCAAGTGAACCCCATTTAAGAAAATCACCTAGAACAGAATGACTTCCGGGTGCCCTTTGCACAGAACTGGCGAAACATGACTGGTTTCTGGTAACTGACGAATGATAAGTGCCGGTTTGGCATTCAACTGAAGATAGTACATGTCGTGAAAGCCTGTTCGACACACGTAGCATCGTGCTTCTCTGTTATGTAAAGTAAAAAAAAAAAACACAGATCTTTCAGCTATACCCATATATGAACATGATCAAAGAAAAATGCCGGAATCGAAACTCAAATGTCTAGTTTGCAAATGAAAGATTCTACATTTGACACTAGATCTTAAAACCCCGCTCGGAAACACATTCGAAGTTAAATCGGCTTCCTTAGAACTAAAAAAACACATTTTTCTTACGGGCATTTCATCAAATAGTTGGTATGCAAGTACAAAACACCAATAAAACAAATACCCACAGAAAAAAAAATCAAAACTTTATCAAATTTAATTCACTAAAAATGAATATTACAATCATAAATCTACAAATTCTTTACCTATATCATGTTTTCAATAAATCTACAAAAATCTTTGTGAGAAATTATAAAAAATTTATAAAAACATTTACATAATTATTAATCTAATAGAATAAATACCTAAATTATGTTGAAATTACAATAGAAACCCAGTCGCCGGAACTGATTGACGGAGATACGACGATGGCCGAAGTTAGATACCGGAGCTTTTTAAAAAGTGAAATCGTTTTAGCTGTACGCTGTCGTTTAAGGCCCTTTGTCCATTTACTTAAAGATGGGCTAAATCCTGATTAAAAAGCGCATAAACTCGTTAAGCAGTCTATAAAGCCTTTCAAAATATTCTAATTTAAATATACAAACTAACTCGGGTTATTCGGTTTGGATTAATCTGGGTTTATATATAACTAATTCATCCGATAATTAACCATTATGTGACATTTAAGTTAATTTTTTCAAATAAGGGTTTGATTTATTTGGTCAGATTTTAGATTACCAAAATAAAAAGTGTACTTTCAAAAATTAGATTTAGTTTTGTTTTAATAATTATATAGTCTTGATGTAAATTTAAACCATGTTTGCAGTTATTAGAGACTAGTACGGTACCCGTGCGTTGCAGCGGCGACTATAGTTATTTAATGTATATGCAACTTGATTTTTTTCGGCCATCGTTTTCAATGGAAATAGATAACGGATATCGATGACTTTTAGTTATCATTATAAATATAACTTAAATTAATGCAAAGATAGATTCTGTGAAATGGTTCACAACTTTTTTAAAATGATGTAAAAATCGAGTAGCATATAATTATTGGTACTAAAAGAATACATATATGAAATCTATAAGAAAACATAACTTGCGGTATTTGACAACTACACACATGCATACTTTATATGTCATGTAGAACTTTTCGATACATTACGTTCGAAGTGTACACTCCATCTCGATCAAATGTTTTGGCACCCTTTACTAATACCTTTGTGTTTACATGTGAAATCCCTCTAGATAGCGCCACGTAAAGTTGTCCATGGAAGAATACTGATTCTGGTAGATACACTCTAACATTTGGAATTGTCTGTCCTTGAGCCTTGTTAATTGTCATAGCAAAGCTAAGTCGGACAGGAAATTGTTTCCTTTTCAGCTTGAACGGAAACATGTCACTTTCAGAAGGGCATACGGAATTCTCGGAACAAACACTCTTTTTCCAGCATGCTAACCAATAACTATTTCCGCGTCAATGACGTTTGGCTGAAAAGCTTTACATATCAATCTCGTGTCGTTGCATAATCCATTAGATGGGTCAATATTCCTTAACAGTATAATCGGACACCCAACTTTGAGTCGAAGGTAATGAGGGGGCAAACCAGTAACAGTTAGTGAGTTTAAGAATTCGACCGGATAATAGTTATTAGTATCATGTACATCTTCATCGAAACTATAATAGACTTTTTCTTCGCCGCAAAATCGGTCTATTAACTTTTTGTTAATCTCATCCACGTTCTCATTTTTCGTTGATAATATCGCCCTAGAAATGATGTAATGCGAAGAACCACCGTTGATATGCAAAGTTGGAAAGATAGCATCGATCAAATCATTTTTTGATGTACTTTCATATGTGTAAGGTATCACCATGTCATCAGGTATTCGAATATAACTTCCACCAATCGTTTCTTCATCTTCGTTTCCAACTCGGAGTAGAAAATCCGAAAACCATGGGTCTGTCAGTGCTTGTAGTATTATTCAATTATATTCAAAATGTGATTACAAATTCCTTAAAACATAGATATAAGGAAATAGAGATTTATGAAAAATTATCATTATAACAAATATTCTATCATTGAGCCTCATTTGTATATCTTGTAAATGATACTATAAAGTTATTGTTTTTATAGATTGTTATATTCGACGAAGAAACAATTTAGAACTTTGTAAAATATGCTAAATTTATGATAGTTTATTTGGTTAAAAACAATATGGTAACGATATATTAATTTTAATTAATAATAATTTTTTAGTATCTTTGCCGATTTTAGTGACATTTGAATAATTTGCCATATAACTAACAATGTTATGATGTGATTTGTAAAATGGGATTTGTTATGATATTTGCATCAATATCATGGTATTTGGAAAAATAAACTCATGTCTTCTTTATATAGTGTTAATGTGGTGGGAAATTCTATTATAGTTTGAAACATATGAAAATTTTGCTAGTTTATTGTATATATAATTGATATTGTTGCAATAATTTGTAGAGTCAAATATTTTTATTTTCAAATTGAATTTACTACCATTTCTAGTAATTTTTGGATAATCATTTGACATAAATTAGGTTGATTTTGAAAGTTATGGTTTTTGATATAATATATATATATCAAAATTATGGTAACTACTATATTGTGAAATTTCTTTTAAATAAATAGTATCACATATTTTTATAAAACGTCTAATTTATAAATAACTTGAGTAATGCTTATAGTATTATTCAATTATATTCAAAATGTGATTACTTATTCCTTGATACAGAGATGTAAGAAAACAGAGCTATAAGTTAATTTAATTTGTCCCTTATATTAAACGGTTTGTCTAATATTAGTTGGCATTTTATAAGTTAATTTAATATGGAAACAATATTAAATCAAGTTCATCAAATAAATCGAGGGACTTATGTAATTATTGTCATCTAAAAATGGTCATCTAAACGATTTATGTAATATTTAAAATAGTTAATTTAATATGATATATATTTGAATATTAAATCACAAAATATGGAAACAATATTATATGATATTAATATGGATAATAAGGGCAAAATAGTAACTTCCTTCTTAAATTTCAATTTTAAGAAAATACATCCAAATGCTTTATAGATAGTATGATATGATTATATGATATTAATATGGATGATAAGGGCAAAATAGTAACTTTCTTCTTAAATTTCAATTTTAAGAAAATACATTCAAATGCTTTATAGATAGTATGATTATAGTCCATAATTATATTGAGTCCATTATCATTTGTATTAGGGCTTAGTTTGTTATGTGCTTGCTTATATTAGTGTCTTGCACTCATTTGTATGATTACACATTGAATTATTAATATCATAATGTGGTATCATAGTCATAACGGATTGAGCTCTAATGGATTCAACATAATTATGGGCTATAATCTCTAGTAGTTGTATATCAGATTATTTGAATAATTGTATGTGTTTTTTTATTAAGATTATTCAATGACATTTATGTTATTCAATAATAAATGTTTATTCTGGTCTCGGATAGACCTAATTAAACATACACGGCGAAGCTGGGAGCAAAAATAGGAATTTGGACCTTCAAACTTTACTTATTCGATTTTATTCAAAACCAAAATCCAATATCCAAATAAAGAACACATCTAACAAAAATTCTAAGGATACATTTCCCATTAAGATTAATTATAATTAGGAATGTACCCGCGCTACGTGGTGGGTAACTTTTATCCACTTGAAGTCGTATATAAACTATTTTTGAATTTTAATTTGTTTGAATTAGTGTCGATTTTATGGTAGTTATAGGTATAGTTTAATTTTAAGAGTATTCTAAAATTAGAATGCATTAAATTTGTTTTATAGAATAGTATGGATGTAGGAATAAATTATTATAGTTTAACATACTTATTTACTACATTTGTGTCATTTCTTTTAAAAAGCTAACTTTTATTATTATTTTTATTAATTTGAAAACTAATCATGTAATTTATTGAACAGTTATGAGATTCAATTATCATTATTATGAATTTAAACATTTATTTAAGAATTACAAATTACTACTAATAATAAGTTTCAAAAACTTAATTTTAAGAGTATTCTAAAATTAGATACATTAAATTTGCTTTATAAAGTAGTATAGATGTAGGAATAAATTATAAAATATATAATTAAATATTAACATAATTATTTACTACACTTGCATTATTTCTTTTAAAAAGTTAATCACTATTTTTTTTTTTATTAATTTGAAAACTAATCATGTAATTAATTGAGCAATTATGAGATTAATAATTCTTATTATGAATTTAAACATTTATTTGAAAGCTACAATTTACCACTAATAGTATGTTTTAAAATTTAATTTCAAGAGTATTCTAGAATTATAATAAATCAAATTTGCTTTATACCCGTTTCGACGTGGATATAATTGTTAAAAGCTAAACGGAAAGAAAATGTAGTAATAAAACGTAATATAATAAAAATTCCAATTAATCAAAATCGAGGTGTTAAAATACAAATAATTGAAATTAAAGATTTATAACAAAAATAGTATTGATATGTAATAACAGATCGAAAATATAATATAATAACACATAACAATATTCAACAGAAAACTAAGCTTTTAAATTAATATAAAGAAATAATGATAGAATATCTTTGAAGAAACATTGTAAGATGGGTCGACAATAAAAATAGTTATCTTTGCATGTGTTTTGTCGTGGTTATTATTAAAAAAAACAAATATACGTAATGTCAATCATTCAAGAGCTAATGAACAAACACTTTACTCTCAATTCTCAATGAGTATACAATTATAAAATAAAATAATGCATGTAAAGACGTAAAAATTACTTAGATTATAAATTTATAATGCCTACTTTGATGGTTTGATTTCGACGGTTATTTGAACAAGTACAATATTGTGGTCTTGTCGAGTGACATGTAGTTTGTGTGACTGATGAATTGATGTTAAAACTACATTTGATAGTTGACATGTTTTATTACTTTGTTTCATACTTAACCCCTTTAGAACCTTCATACGTGTTATCTTCCTAAAATATGAATTTGATAAGTAATTTAATTGGTGGCTAGAAGTTTGACATAAATATAAATGCCTTATTTGATTTTGAATTTCTTTTGTTTTGCTTAGTTGTTCTATTAAAAATTTGAGACTAGATTAACTAATCATAAATTTTTATTTCAAATTCACCTTGATTTATTTTATTTAAAATTAACTATCTCAAAACTTCTAATGTATATATGAAATAAATTAAACCATTACAACAAGCATTCAATTCTCCTTTTATAGAACATCCACTTAATAAACTTTCGACGAAAAAATTTCGATTTCTTTTTATGAGTTTTGAATTTTTATATTATAAAGTCATATTTTTATCACATGTGATATCAGTACTATAACATGTAATTTTATATTTTTTTATTATTTATTTTAGTTGAATATACATCATATAATGTATTTACGTTTTAATATTCATGTGATATTACCTTACGAATTTCAAAATTTGACCATACATGAAAAAATAAAAGATCGTAAAATTTCGAATTTTTTACCGGGTCTATATATGTTATACATCATATAACATTGTTGAGTTTTAAAATTCATATTTAGAGTTAATATCATGTGTTTTATTGTCTTACGAGTTTTTAAAATTTTACATACATAGTAATATTACATATGATTTCCAGTACAGTCACATATTATTTTTGTAATATCACATTTACGTCAAAAAACAAAGAAAAAAATAAGTGTCAAAATTCGATTTTTTTTTTCCTTCTCAATTTAGGTAATATATACGTTTTATAGTAAATTTCTTTTATAAAATTTTACTTGTTGGTGGTAATATTACATTTGATTTTATCGTTACAATTTCAATAAAAAAAAAAAAAAAAAAATCGTCAAAAGTATATATAACACCACTGCTTAAATTAAAGATAAAAGCGAGACGATCGTAATTGAGTAATTTGTGAGATAATTTAATTTAAAAATAAAATAAAGGAATAATGAGTTTTAATTTTAATGAATGAAATGAAATAACAAGTTTGTGTCTTTTATTTCTTAAAAAGATTTGGATCTTAATTGATCACTTCTCTATTATTATTTATTAGTATTATTAAAACGATGTGATCATGATGTCGCATGTCTATGTAGGTTCTTGGGTGTCAGCTTATGCTTATGGTATCGATTTTGGTTGATCAGTTGTAAGATATGTGTTGTTAAGCCCTTGTTCTCTATTCAAGAGGTCAAAGGATCAAAACGAGCAAGCTTTAATTTATTTTTCAAATTTCTTACACTTCAAACTATACTTGTTGTCCCACGTTGCCCAAGACATGAAACTATATCCATTTTTCTTCTCTATAATTCAAATCATAAATGCTTTTCAACTTGGTGGAGTTCTCCTAGTTTGCTGACCAGCACACAAGCATGTTGGCTTACTTGACCCATGAAACTTTATAAGTCCGGTCTGACCACAATTCGGTCAGCTCGGCTGGATTAACCCATCAACCTGAAATGCTTTCAGCGGATTAACCGGTTCAAATCTGATTGACACAGTCCGACCGACAACCTTTTTCGAAACACTTAGAAAATTATCGGTTGTAAGTGTATCTCCTAACCAAAATCATGTCTCTATAGGTTAATTGTTATTGAAGTATGGTTTGATATAATATGTTACATTTAATTGATATGTAGTTCAATTTTATTGGTGGGGCATCATATATTTAAGTTAATTTAATAATTAAAGCAGGGGTCCTTTATATTTACTCCATTTATCATTAAATAAACGTGGGCCAATATAGTTTAGATGATTATAATTGGGCCGTACCACATATGGGTTTTATTCATTAAAATGTGTAAACGGGTCACCTAGGCTACACCGCTACAGTATAAACCATGAATGTTTAAAAATACTACTAGTTTAATTTTCGTGAATTTTATTGAAAAATAAATATAATATATAAAAACTGAGAGAAAATTGTATTTCATTAATATATGACGATATGAGTTTTGATATCATATATTTATGGTTTCCTTTATATGTATATATGTTTCAGCTTCACTTTTAAATTTGTATACGTAGATAACTCTATCAAAAATAATGCAATTATAACCTATTAAAAAATTATGGTCTGATTTTATAAATTCAATAAAAGAGTTATATTCTGCTAATTTTATGTGTGGGCCACTTGCGGTTTTAGATAATTATAGTCTATTAAATTTTAAATTTTAAATTATATATTGGGTTATGTCATGTTGGTAGAAATAAATATGTATTCAATAATTTTTTATTCAATTTTGCTTTATTTAATGATATAGTCTTAAATGTAAAATTAAATAATTTCATAATATGATTTTTTAAATCTTTTGTTAGTCTATTATAGTTGTATGTATCAGTACACAAAATGTATCATTTTGTATGTCAACATTCACTTTTATTATATGTTACAGTTTTTTCATACTTCTACAAGAATTATAGAGGTCAAATTAAAGTCTCTGTTAGTATAATGTTCGTTTATTGTTAAGCAAAAACGAAAATATAAAGGGTGTCTTTTTTGTATGTCAACACTAATTTTTATTTTTTTACCTTATGGTTATATTTTTTTATTTTCTTAGAAAGAAAAGACAAAAAAAATAAAAAAAAATTGAAAAAAAAGAAACCTTTATCTTTTTATAAAAAAAATTTATAGATAATTTTTTTTAACATTTATGGTAATAGTGGCAAACTATATATTTTTAAATATGTAGTATATTTGAACTAGATAAATTTGTATTTAAAATGAAAGAGTTAAAATAAAAACAGTTAATTATGATGTCATATGAAATCATTATTTTGATTTAAGTGTGTAAAATTAATTTTTAAATCAATCTAGTGGCTTATACTTTGTTATGTAATTTTTAATACACCTCTTTTGGTATACATTGAAGCTTATAGAAAGATTATGGATTGTGGACTTTTTTGGTATTCAAATTTCATTATTTAGGCATTTTTCCTTACGAGCGATTTTTCCTTTTTAAACAAAACAAGAAAATATTTAGTAATTGGTTCCATCTATGAAAAAAAAAAACAAAAAAAAAAAAGATTTGCTTCAATTGGGTAACCAGAACATGAGTACCCTGTCGGATCTTAATAAGGGCATGGTGGTTCCCCTTTCCGGATCCCTCCAACACAAGTAGCAAATGAACAACTCAAATTAAAATCAAAATAGAACAATAATTCAACTAACACACCGTACCTACTAGGTTGAAGATGATGAGAATTGAAGTCTTCATCACTCGATTGTATGAAAATACTCCAAATTTGATTTGATAGTGATGACAAGTTCTTTAAAAATGTTGTTATTGAAACCGACTTAAAAGATCATACCAAACATACTCGTAACATACGTCAGCCATGAACCACCAAGAAAACTCATATAATGTTTTCTGAATTGATGATAGAATTAATTACTTTGATTATACTCAAACAAATGGGGGACTATCGTTTAGAAATATATGGTCAGTCTAATAGATAATTATTTAAGTAGTTCAATTATACAAGCCACTTGATTTTCTAATTTATGACTCAAGTAGGTTAGTCAGTTACAAAAATCCGAAGGGTAGAGACAAGACATATCGAACAAACCCTTATTCGATAACATGAATTTATTGATTACTAGAATTGAATTATAACTTTTTTTAGATCGGAACCGATCTTTTTCAAAACAACTTTTAGAAAAAGAATTACTACGCACTTATTATTTACATTTTATTTCTTGATATCAACTTCAAGTACATACAATTCGACGAGTTACCTATTGGTCTATGATTGAATATTTTGATAGCATAGTTTGAAGGGAAAATGCACTGGATGGTCATCGTACTACCACAAAATATCCGTATAGGTCATTGAACAAAATTTTCGTCTATCTACATCACTATACCGCAAATAACCTGTTATTTAAATCATTATTTCTCAATCAACCGGTTTTTAACCGGTGACATCACCTCCACTTATTCTCTCTCTCTCTTTCACTTTAAATTGCAGAATTCTTCTCCCCTTGTTGATATCAGTGCATATCTATATTATCTATATCTATATCTCTCTCATTTAAACTCTCTCTCTCTCTCTCTCATTTTGCCTCAATCGAATTTATCCGGGTTCAATTCACTGCACGGTGGTTGCGATGGAGCTAACGGCGGTTCAATTCACTGCACGGTGGTTCCTACTTTGTCTCTCCTCCTCCGGCGTCACCGGCGACACTCCACCAACAGCCTACGAAGCTTTACTGCACGGTGGATTGTAACGGCGGTGGTTATTGCTTCTCAAGCATTCGAATAATGTTAATTCGCATCTCGAACGCTCCGTAAATGTCGATTGTTACAGTAATTTATGTTTCATTTATTAGGTTTTTGAAGTTTTATTTTAGCTGTAGGTGTTTGAAGTTTGTGAAAAATATGAAACTGCGTTGATGTCGCGGTTGACTTCGTTGTGATTTGTAAGGTTTTTGAATTTAAAATTTAGCTGTAGGTGTTTAAATTATACGAAATGGATTAAACTATGTTTAACATATTAGGTTTTTAATATGTTTAAGTTTTATGTAATTGATGAAATATTGAGGTTTTCGTTTTAGGTAATCAAATTGTTTATTGTAAGGTAATAATTTTGAATGTTCTTAATTATGTTGATTTTGTTAGGTTATATAAAGTTATAAATTATGATAGGGAATTAGTTTGAAGGTTCAGTCCAGTTATAGGATGACGGTATTGTTGCTCCAATTGAAAATGGAGATCTGGATATTTTGGAAATTACAGGGATTTGTAAGGGATTTGATAGGAGGAAGATGATAATGTTTGGGTGGTAGTTATAAAACCGATGACGTGGCGGTTACCAACAGGTTTCAAGTCACCAAACTGATCTATTTAAACGGTTTCAAAAAGTTAAGGTTATAATTTAAACGGTAAAATGCGGTATAGTGATGTAGATAGACGAAAATTTTGTTCAATGACCTATACGGATATTTTGTGGTAGTACGATGGTCATCCAGTGCATTTTCCATAGTTTGAACTAGTTAGTATGATCATTATAATATTGTTTTTAAATGTACTTACAAATCATTTTAGAGTTGTTTTTTATTATTTAAAATAAATTAGGTATACAATACAAACAAAAAAATATATATGATTTTAGAAATGTGTACGTTTTTTTATTAAGGAATAAATTAATTACTTTCTCAAACTTATAGATGTTAATGGCAGTGTTTTGAAAACCGGTTCGACCCGGCCGGTCGAACCGGTTGAACCGTTTTTTCGACAAAAACCGGGTCAAATTAAACCGGTCCGGGTTTTGTGATTTTTCAGGATTTTTTGCAAATAAAGCAAGCTAATTACATATATTTACGGTATAATATTAGTTTTTACATGTTATATTTATTAGTATATGACTTTTAAACTAAATATATTAAATATTCATGATTTTATAGGTATTTTTTCGTATCATCAGAAATATTGTTTTATTTTGTTGTGGTGGAAGACCGGGTTGACCCGGCGGTCGAACCGGTTGAACCGGTAACCCGGTGACCCGGTGACTCGACCGGGTCGATTCGAAACCCGGTTTTCAAAACATTGGTTAATGGTTATAGTTATAAGGTTAAAAAGTAAAATTATAACAACTTGTTTGCATTTAAAAGTGTAAAGTCTTATTTATAAAATCTTATTCCATCGTATACTAGAAACGTATACATATTATCTTCATATTTTTAGGTATCGATAGGTTTTATAGTTTATATATGCAATTATTTTTTCGTTTAAGTATAGAACAAAATTGTTACACCTTTTTTTATATTTTCTTTGTGTTTTTAAATGTAAACATAATTTGATATTGATTGTTTGTATTATTAGATAAAAGAATTTTTAGTTTTTAATTAATAACTTTTTTAAAACTAATTTTATTCCAAAACTATCCTCATGACATGGATGACAAAATTGTTTGGTATAAAACCGAAAACAAGATCCATAAACAAACAAAAGAAAATTAAGGTTTCATATCTATCATATCTAGGGGTGTCATTCAGGTCAGATTTAGGTTGACGGGTTCATGTTGACAAGTTGAGAGGTTGAAATTACGCAACCCAAACCATTAACATAAACATGTTGTACTTAAATGTTAATTAAATGAGTTTAGCGGGTTAAAATTATCAAAAATGATGTTTAGGAGGATGAAAACCATGATCATCTATTTGTAAGTCAAAGTATGAAATGTGTTGAATCGACGTGAATACGTACTTGTGGAGACTTAAGATGTCTACTAATTAATATTTTTTGAAACTAGTTTCAAGTTGGTGGTTAGGCAAATGAAAAAATTTATTGCGACATTATTATATGCGATATTATTATTCAATTATAGAAGTTCTTTTTTTAATACTTGTTCATATCTCATAATTTTTCTAGATACACACCATGTTGAAATGTACCCATATTCTTCTCCTATATTAATTTCTTTTAATGCATATGGAAATGTGCAAAATATTATATTTTAATGTTTTGGAATTTTGCATTTTAGTCCCTAGACTTTAAGGACTTACCGGTTTCCCCCCCCTAAACTTTAAAGACTTAGCGGTTTCCCCCCCTCAACTTTAAAAACTTTAACGCTTTTTCACCCTCAACTTTAAAAAATATAACGCTTTTTCACCCTAAACTTTAAACGACTTTTAGCTTTTCTTGTCTGCACTTTATATGTTTTTGCGTTTCCCCCCCCCCCCCTCAGCTTTAAATAATACTTTTACGCTTTCTACCCCTCGGAATTTTATTTTTATTCAACTAATACGAACATCTACTCAGATTAATAATAAATAACGGCATCGTTTTAGCAAATAGCTACATTTATACTTCGATAAAAAAGTAAAAAAACAAAAACTCGAGTCGTTTCCGCTAGCGCTTTTACAAACATAAACGCCGGGAATTATAATAACAAAAACAGCCCTTTTGCTAAATGACCTGCGTTATAGATCGATTGAATTACACTCACAAACAAATGCTTCAACCGACTCGTGCGAAGCACGAGTTATCCCTAGTTTTACATTATATCTTATCTACATGGGGCAATATGAGAGAACCCTCCAAAGAGTAGATGAATTTATTTACATCTTAAGAATATTATATGTAGTTTAATATATAGGTTAAAGTATATTGTATCATATATTTTTAATCTATAATATATAATAAAAAAGAGGCTTTAAATGTCATTTGTCGAAGTAAAGGTCTTTGGATGGGTTAACTTTTTTGATTTCAACCGTTATATCAAATTGATGATGTCATCAAATATTACTTTTATTTTACACTCTCTTACAATAGATAATAACATTCTCTCTTTAATTTTCATCTCAACTAAAATAAAAACAAAATTCAAATTAATTATAAAATCACTTAATTTTGACTATGATTTACCTTATTGTTATTTTAAAATCTTCTAAGGGGGTGTTTGTTATAGCTTATAGAAGGGGCTTATTAGCTTATTAGCTTATATAAGATAGATAACCCCATTTTAAGTGTTTGTTTGAGCTTATTAGCTTAGGCTTATGAGCTTATGTAAGGGGGTTTTCATAAGCTCATTTTGTGTGGCTTATGGGCTTATCAAATATTTTTACTTTGTCATAAGCTAATAAGCTCATAAGGTACTCCAAACACTTCATAAAAATTTAAAAACTTATATTTCATAAGCCATAAGCTACTTATAAAACATAAGCCTAAGCCTAAAAAATAAGCTTACATAAACACCCCCTAATAAAAAATATCAAAACATGTGTATAAACGTAAAGGTAATATATATGTTACTATACGTATAACACTGTGTTTTCATAATAACTTAAAATCTACATAAAAATAATATTTATAATTCAATTCGTATATATGTTCGTGCTACCACATGACAATAATCTAGTATGATTATTAAAAAAAGAAAAAAGAAAGACAATGCTTAGGAATTTTTCTTTTGAGGGGTATTTGGTATAATTGCCTCGTTACATAGATTCCTTTTGTAATGATCACATTTGTACTATTTGGTCCACAATTATAATGCCTTTTTATATATGTGGCTAAAAACTTTAAAAAGAAATCCACTTGGTGTACGACATGTTAATTGAACTTAAATGAAATATTACTTGTTCGCGCTTTGTTATAAGAATAATCATTAAAAGCTAAATGGAAATGAAATGTAATAATGAAACGTAATGTAATAATCAAATTCTAATTAATCAAATTCGAAGGGTTAAAGTGAAAATAATTAAAGTTGATGGGTAAAACAAAAATATTATTGATATATATATATATATATATATATATATATATATATATATATATATATATATATATATATATATAATAACGGAATGAAAATGTAATATAACGAGACATGATACTATTCATTAGAAAAATTAGTTAAAAAATTGATATTAAAGAATAATATTGTAAAGAGAAAGTTTTAACTTTAATCCATTTAATATTATTAAGTGTACATGGTTAAGTTCACTATGTTTTCAGGTTTTTTTGGTCTTATCTTCGAACACGTCTTAAATTGAGCCTTTAAGTCCTAACATATATTATTTCCATACACAAGTTTTATCTTTGATAAACAAAAATTTGTAATTAGTTATCGCACAAGAAATTATATGCCCTTACTGTTATTTAGCAACGGAAGTATCATGAGCTAGGTAACATGTTCAAAATTACTATGCAACATAGAAGGAATATAGGAATCCTGGAGTTATGTAGCTAAGACTATCTACGGTTGACGATGATGCTTATTAGGAAAAGAGTGAAGAGGAAAGAGAGGTTTAAAGGATATCTATGCTAAAGATGGATGAAGGAGACAAATAAGATGTATTGGAATTAACTCGCTTTGTGGACGAACAAGAGACGTTATTAACTCCATAGATTATTCATGTGACGTTTCACTCCTTCGTGGTCTAAAAGTATATGAAATGAAAATTATGGACTAAACATGTACGTTGAGAAACCCCTAGGTATTGAATTTATAATTTACTAAACTTATCTTCTATTTCTTTTTAGCAAACAAAGGTACGTACCCATATTTTATTTTATTTTATCTAATAAATCACTTATTACGATCGAAAAAATTTCAACCTAGAAAGTTACATCTCAGATAAAGTTTACACGAGAATTAAAACCATTTTAGCAACATTTTGAGACGTCAAATTACATTCAACCAAAATGTTAATTTCGACGAAGTAACCACGATTTAATGATTTTTTCTGAACTCAACCTAACTCTTCATTATGACTAGGCTTTGAACAATTTTTCATGTCTCATCGTCACGGATCAAGAAGTAAGCCCGGATACATGTTTAGCTTGATCCTGAGAAAGAAAAGCAATTTGGGATGTCCAAGTTCTAATATTAGTCACAATAAGAGCTACAACTCAATAAGGATTGGTTTATGTTGAAACGAGATAACATATTTGGAGTCGAATTTAATTGTTGCGATTTACAGCCATGGGTGATAGCTAGCTAACAAGCATTTCATTTGGTGAAAAGCCAAGTGTAAACCATTTCTCACATTAACATAATAAATTTTGTCTTATGGAATCACGAACAATATACATAATTGAGCTCTACTCAATTATTGGCCCTTTAAATATAAGTAGTAAAGAATATGAATTTTTTTAATATATATTTTGGTTGGGATTAAAACTGTTAGTTTAAATAGTTTAGTTTCAATAATACTGATCAATAGTAATATTAGTTTGATTAATATTGCAAGAAGAAAGTTAATACGACAACCATGCATGAAGACAGTTACTACTGCTCAAGTCAAGTTAATGTTGCTGAAGACAAACTGTTGGTTACTACTGCAACAACTCATTACTACTGCCCGATATGCTTGTTAATACTGCTTGAAGAGTTTTAGATAATTATGGAATTATCTCTTCCGCAAGTTATGCAATTGTAATTATTATTAAATTGTAACTGTTTTAGATGTTTCCTAATTTAGCTAGGTTTAGCCTCAAGGTCTATAAATACATAGATCTATGTACTTGGAAAAACACGTATATTGATCATTCATTAAGATTAATATATTGAGGCTTAATATTCGACAAACATTATTGTTCTATTCGTTGTTCATACATATTCATATACAATATTTGTTTGATCGTTAAACTTGTACTATCAAGGTATTTATCCGCTGCTAAACTTCCTTGATAATCAAGATCTTACATTAAACTACATTAAACGTGATTTGGGTTTATATAACTCAAACGATCCTGACAACCTTGTCGTTTTTTACCTATATTTTATTCTATACTTTTTACCGACGTAATTTCATAAATGGGAAGAACTAGCAAGAAACACATGAAGGCTTAATGTACAATTTGGATTATAAATGCAAATATAACGAATTGAAGCTAACGTTAATACTTCTATTCGTAATTACTACATAAGTGTTACATTATAAGACATGGGTCATATAAGGCTTGCCTGATGGCTCTATTGTATTATGTTGTGTTTATCTATTAGATGTTTTTTTTCTTAACCTTTGTAGGATTATGATTAAGCCTGATTTACGTTTGGCTTTGGACGTTGACGTGGTTATGTCATTAGCAAGCTTTTCTCAAATTTGCGCTTTTGAACCTACCTCATTTAAAACTCATGATATAAAGATACTTAACAGATAGTAACCTTTGAGTTTCTTTCTCATTGTTTGATATGAGATGTTGCATTAGTTAGTTAACACGCTTGGAAACAACCTGTACTGACCAAACTGAGAGACACGAAAGCGTAGGTAAAGCCATAGTTTCTCTAAAACAATCTAGAAAAATAACTTATGGACACTACATGAACACCAAGAAGGTATATTCAAATTAGATGTTAGTATTTTTACATAAATATTTGTTTCCCAATTACTAAAAAGAAAGGTTAACATATTCCTTCCACAATTACTATAAGATAATTTTGGGATATATTAATTATGACCATACCGTTTAATAGATTACTATATATTCAATGCCCAAACCTAACAAAATTTAATTTCATGTCTATAAAAGCCATGGAAATATATACATAAAACGTACACATCTATCATATCCTAACACATCTTTCTCTTTATTAATTAAACAAATTATTCTTAATTTCTCATAAGCTGAAAAAATGAAACATATAATATGGGTGACACTAATTAACCTCGTAATGCTGATGTTCTTGTCCCAAGATGTGATCATATGCAATGCACGCCCCATGGGTTATGCACAAAAGCTTAGGGTTCTTGCAGCCAAGTATAATGTTACATCCATTATTGTGTTTGGTGACTCGGGTGTTGACCCTGGTAACAACAACGATCTTCCAAACACATGGCATAAAGGCAATTTCTTGCCTTACGGGGATGATTTTGGTCGTTCAATACCGACTGGAAGGTTTACCAATGGCAAACTAACCACTGATTTCATTGGTAACTTTTAGAACATATGTTTTTTAAAAAGACGTACCCAAGAATATGTTACAGCATCTCAAATATTTAAACTTCAATCACCGAATATTAATATTTGTATTTTTTGGCATAATACTTGTAGCATAATGTTGTAGTGTAGTGTAAACTCTGAAACGTAAATCATGCATGGGTTAGTTATTTAGTTTTTTGTTTCTATATGTGAATGCAGCTTCTGCTTTAGGTTACACACACGAAATCAAAGCGTATTTGGACAGACACCTTAAGGAAGAAGAGCTGATTCATGGTGTTAGTTTTGCATCCGGTGGTTCTGGTTTTGATGATTTTACAGCAAGCATCACTGTAAGTGACATGCTTAAGCCTTTTCAGTACGTGCGTAGGTCTTTAAATAGTACCACCATAATCGTGTGCGCCATTTGTTGGTTTAACACAATTTTCACAAGACATCTAAAAGACTAAACGAAATTGTTTCAAAATTCATAAAACAATTCTGATTGATTGTTTTGTTTATATCTATGTAGAATGTTATATCTCTTAGCAAGCAACTGAAGTACTTTAGGGAGTACAAGATTCGTGTTGAAAAGCTTGTTGGAGCTAAAGCTGCTCATAATATTGTGGAGAATGGAGTATTCATCTTGAGCATGGGAACAAATGACTTTTTACAAAACTACTACTTTGATAATACTCGATCCAAGATGTTTACCATCAACGAATACCAACATTACTTGATAAAGTGTATGGAAACTTACGTCAAGGTAACTCATGAATCTCTTTCTATTTTTGGTAACGGAAGTATAGCACTAAAAAGGTTACAACTTGTTTCGAAAGAAATATATCATAATGTACAATTCGAAGATGGCTACATAAAACAGTAGGTCATGGTGTTTTGTTTGTTGGAAAATATAGGAAATGCATTCACTAGGGGTAAGAAGACTAGGGGTTGTTGGAATGGAACCATTCGGGTGCATGCCCCTGATAAGGACATTAAAGAACAGTGTTAATTGCGATAAAGATATGAACCAAGTGGCTATCTCTTTTAACCTTTTATTGAAAGCGAAGCTGTCTGAACTCGAGACAACATTAAGGATGAGGACTGCCTTTATTGACATATATGGTGTCATTCAAAATGTATTACAAAACCCATCAAAATATGGTAAGTACTAGCAAATTACCAAAATAATCACCTATCACTTACAATTTACAAAAATAAGCACCTAATTCGCGACGGATTTCTCGCGACATTTTTTCCGTCGCGAAAGTACATATATTTTAATCAGACCAATAAAAATTCGACACGTTGTCACGACACTATTCATTTCTCGCGACAATATTCATTTCGCGACGACGTGTCTGATCTTTATTGGTCTGATTTTGTTTTATGTACTTTTCGTGACGATAAAGTGTCGCGAGAAATTCGTCGCGAATCAGGTGATTATTTTTGTAAAGTGTAAGTGATAGGTGATTATTCTGATGATTAATTCTTATTAATAACCTCTTCTTCGACATATATGCTTTGTTTTTTATTTGTTGTCCCAAAATGATAAAAACTTCCTATGAATAACTGGTTTGGATTTCTTTAAACGACGGCTAATACTTCCTAATAACAACCAACGCTCTTGAGATCGAGTCCAATACTTCATGGTTACATATGGACTAAAAAGGTAACCGGGTCGAGATTGATAGATTGTCATACAAAATATTTTTTCCTACATTCGGAGACAATTTCCTAGTCTTGGTTAGACATAAGAAATTTTGACAAAATAAAACGTTTTTCAGGTTTTGGCAAAAATATATTGCAGCCAGAGATTTTTCTAAATGATGAATTCGGCAAACTCATTTTGATTACCATAATAAATTTTGGTTGCATCAAAATTTGCAGGTTTTGCGGAAACCCAAAAGGGTTGTTGTGGATCTGGATTATCAGAATTTGGGACTGCTTTAAAAGGGTTGAGTATGTGTAACGATCATTCAAAATTCGTCTATTGGGATGCCGTTCATTTCACAGAGAGCATGTATTCAATTATTTCAGACCAGGCTGTGAAATGCATAATTTCAAGTCTTTAGTACCATATTTATTTATAATCCATAGTGTGCCACACATTCGAAAGTTTCATCCCACAGGTCGCTTCTAAGAAGGGGGTTTCACTATAGATTTAATTACTCGTTTGATCGATTGTTGTACTGCATAATGTCTTCGTTCCTTTCTACTTTTCTAAGTAAGTTGTTCCTCCATTATGGAAGAGTTTACTAGGATTTTAAATCTGAATAAATTATTAAATTGTCTTTAATCAGATGTATAATTCTTGGCCTTCATATTGAAAATAGCTTATATGGAGTGTGCATACATGTACGAGTTGGGTTATGATGTTATATAAAACAGTACCGCAATGTCAACGATATTCTAGTGCATAAATGATGAATGAACCAACTGACATTATTATTATTATGCAACTGATATAGTTTTGTTAAGACCTGCAAATGTTCCCTAGAAGCACAATCCATTTTATTTTCTTAAAACTAGTGTAAACCAAAATATTGATATCAAGGATAAGTGAGTCATTGTTTGATCGACTTTAGCTTACAATAAAAACAGCTTTATATGGGCCCGAAGGAGCAGCCCATATCCGGCCAACAGTAAGAATCGGGGTGACGAGCCCGTTCTCAGATGGGCCAAACCAATGGACTTGAGATTTCATTAGCTGGCAAGTTTTACTATAACCTTTAAACATTTGTGCACTTTTATATATCTACACTAATTAGCATCCAAACCATTCTAGTTCAGGTCAATCAATGGTTCAATCGGAAATCGGATTGGATCAAACCTCAAAAGCAATCTACCGTTAAAAACTAAGAAAACCACTAAAAGCGATCACAATAAGCCATTATAACTAAGATCAATGCAAATCCTAAAGTAGCCTGTTTTCTTATTTATGGATCTAATATATTAAATAATACTCCATTGCAGTACTACATATTGTCTTGGTTCCTTTTTCAGCTCTCATTAAGTTGTTTCTTCATTGTGGAAGAGTTTACTAGTATTTTAAATGTGAACAAATTATTTTCACTTATTTCAGATGTATAATTGTTGGCCTCATTTACGAAAATATGATGTGATTTTAGTTTTATATATCCCTGCTCGCTCGCTGGCAAGAAAGTACTATGGAGTGTTTTTCATGTGTACCATGTACATTAATTATGTCGAAGGTTCAAACATCTATTCTAGTACAGTTTGGTCGTATACAAAATGTGACATTTTAGTATATTACAAAGGATGAATGGACAAAATAACATAATTACTAAGCAACTAATAATAAAGTATGAGCATTTACTTGTTGAGAATTCATTAGTCCGGCATGCGGATATGAAGATCTAGAAAATGAATACATCTTCTTCTAGCTTATAAAACTGCCAAATATTGAAGGGCCGGGAGTGTGAAGATAATTCAGAATTAAGTTATTTATTTTATGGCACGTAGTTTGTCTCAGTTTAAGTTTGAATAAATCATACTCTGTGGTTTTTTGAAAGAACGAGTCATAGAGTTAGTGGAGTCTGTTTCCTTATTTTTCTGCAAAGTTTCCTTTTAAATAGCAAGGCAATATGTACGTTGTAAATCATCCCCTCTACGATCAGTTAATGAAACAACAAAGCATTTGCCATATATCTTATTTTCTCCATCTGTTCACTGTTATTTTGATAATCAATCTCGTGAAGAGCTAATTAAATACCAACATTTGGTATCAGAGCACAACCTGGTGCTTAAAAATATACGGTGTTGAGATGGCCGGAAACAATGGCAATGGTGGAAAAGAAGGGCAAGTCACACTTAACTATCCTATGTTATCAAGAAACAATTATGCGGCTTGGGCGATCAAGATGCGCGTATTCATGCAAGCCCAAGGAGTTTGGGAAGCAGTGGAGCCTAGAACATCAAACACCGTTGTGGAGGTGAAGAAAGATATGATGGCGTTAGCAGCCATCTATCAAGGGATACCGGAAGACTTACTTTTGTCATTGGCTGAAAAGAAATCAGCCAAAGAAGCATGGGAGGCTCTGAAGACGATGTTCATGGGAGCAGATAGAGTGAAGACTGCAAGAATTCAGTCCTTGAAAGCTGAATTTGAAGCAATGAACATGAAGGAGACAGAAGGTGTTGATGAATTTGCCGCGAAGGTGATCAACATCGTCAGTAACATGCGCACTTTGGGCGATACTATAGATGAGTCCTATGTGGTGAAGAAGCTACTTAGGGCTGTACCGACCAAATTTCTTCAAATAGCTTCAACACTTGAGCAATTTGGGGATTTAGATAACATGACAATGGAAGAAGTAATCGGACGATTGAAGGCTCATGAAGAAAGAATGAAGGGGCATGGTGATAGTGATGACCGTAAACTTCTCTTAACACACCAAGAGTGGTTAGAGAGAAGTAAGAAGAAGGGAGAAGGTGACTCAAAATCAAAGTCAAATCGTGGTGGATTTGGAAGCCATCGAGGACGAGGCAGAGGAAGAGGAAGCAGTAATGGTGGTCGTGGTACTCGTGGGAGAGGCGGTTCACATTACCACAAGGATGGAGGGCGTGGAACTTCAAATAATCAGGATAAGAGCAGGGTCCAATGCTACAATTGTCAGGAATATGGTCACTATGCAGCAGAATGCGCAAATCCAAGACGGGAAAGAAACCATGAAAACAATCTGATTCAAAAACATGATGATGGTGAGCCAGCACTCCTATTATCATCGTTTGATGAAGAGGTTGGTGAGGTATTTTTAAATGAAGAAAATGTGAGGCCAGAATTGAGAACTCGACAAGATGAAGTAAAGCGGTCAAGTATGTGGTACCTTGACACAGGAGCTAGTAATCACATGACTGGTGATAAAGACAAATTTCGTGATCTAAATGAAACCGTTCACGGCCACGTGAAGTTTGGGAACGAGTCAAAGGTTAGAATCGAAGGAAAAGGCTCAATTGTGTTTCGGTGTAAAAATGGTGATTTTCGAAAGCTTGATGAAGTATACTACATCCCAGACTTATGTAGCAACATAATAAGTTTGGGACAGTTAGCAGAAGGAGGTGATGAAATCAAGATTAAGGACCCATTTTTATGGGTTCATGACACAACAGGGAACCTGTTGGTGAAGGTCCGAAGATCGCCGAATCGACTTTACAAAATAGAGTTAGAAGAAGTCAGAACAATGTGCCTGAGTGCTCGAATCAGCGATCCGACGTGGTTGTGGCATGTCAGGATGGGTCACATAAATTTTAACTCGATGAAGTTCATGGCCGAAAAGAAGTTAATTGAAGGGATGCCAAAGCTAAACATTCCTCTAGAGCCCTGTGAAGGGTGCTTGGTGGGAAAGCAAACGAGGAGCCCATTCCCTACACACACGAGTTACAGAGCTAAGAAGAGACTGGAATTAGTCCATGGAGATCTGTGTGGACCAGTGTCACCTCCTACACCTTCAGGTAACAGGTACTTCATGTTGTTGGTTGATGACTATAGCAGGGTAATGTGGGTTTATTTGTTAAAAACAAAGGATGAGGCTTTACAAGTTTTTAAGAATTTCAGAGGAAAGGTAGAAATAGAAACAGGGGAGAAGCTGAAGGTGTTCAGAACAGATCGAGGTGGTGAATTTCTGTCAAATCAGTTCACCACATATTGCAATGAAACAGGCCTGGAACGTCACTACACTTCACCGTATTCCCCACAACAAAACGGCGTAGTAGAGAGACGGAATCGAACTGTACTGGAGATGGTTCGATGTAATCTAAAGACCATGAGTATGCCAGACGTTTTATGGGGGGAAGCTGTAACTCACTCTGTTTATGTCCTGAACAGAGCACACACGAAGGCATTAAAAGAGTCAACCCCATACGAGATGTGGACAGGCAGGAAACCACACATTGCTCACCTAAGGGTGTTTGGCTGTGTAGCTCACATGAGAGTAGCAAAAGGCCACTTGAAAAAATTGGATGAAAGAAGCATGCGATTGGTTCATATGGGAATTGAAAAGGGGACAAAGGCGTATCGGTTATTGGATCCAGACACCGGGAAAATGTATGTAAGCAGGGATGTGGTTTTCGAAGAACAACAAGGCTGGTCATGGGAGAAAAGTGCAAAGATAAAGGAAACACCAGGTATGAGTTTTACTGTTGCTGGTTTTGACCTAGATGAATCTTATGCAGATGATGATGATGGCAGCGAATGGGGTGAAAATTCACAGCCTGGTAGTGTTCAATCAACTAACTCTGAGCCCACTAATATAATTGAAAGCCCACATAACAGCCCACAAAGCAATTCTTTTAGTCCAGCTACACCAGACTCGCCTAACACCCCAATTACATCCCCAATTACAGCTTCCAACACCGCCTCAAGCTCTACCGGCGGTGGCGCCCCAAAACGTTATCGTTTGCTCACAGATTTGTATGACGAAACTGAAGAAATCGAAGAATTGATGATGATTCAAAGCGATGACGAACCAGCGACGTATGCTGAGGCTATGAAAAAAATAGAGTGGATAAAAGCTATGATCACAGAATTGTCATCAATTGAAAAGAACAAAACATGGAAGTTAGTTAAACTTCCGAAGAATCGAAGAGCCATAGGATTGAAATGGTTGTACAAGGTGAAACGTGATCCATCAGGAAAGATTGTGAAGTATAAAGCGAGACTTGTGGCAAAGGGTTATGTCCAGAAATACGGAGTCGATTACGATGAAGTCTTCGCACCGGTCGCAAGAATTGAAACAGTTCGCGTAATCCTTGCCTTAGCAGGTTCAAATGGGTGGCAAGTTCACCACCTTGATGTGAAATCAGCTTTTCTAAACGGTGACTTAGAAGAAGAAGTCTACGTCTCACAGCCAGAAGGGTACCAGAAGGAAGGAGAATCCGACAAGGTGTACAAGTTATCAAAGGCTTTGTACGGTTTAAAACAAGCGCCAAGGGCATGGAATGCATGCTTAGACCGATATCTAAAGAGCCTGGGTTTTGTTAGATGTAATCATGAATACTCAGTATACACAAAGAAACAAAAAGGGGATATCGTGATTGTTGGGGTGTATGTAGATGACATACTAGTGACTGGAAGTTATCACAAGAGCATTCAGGATTTTAAGATGGACATGAAGGCCAAGTTCGAGATGAGTGATCTTGGATTACTCTCTTACTATTTGGGGATTGAAGTAAATCAGCAAGAAACAAGCATAACACTGAAGCAAGAAGCCTATGCCAGGAGTATCTTGACAAAGACTCGTATGATAAAGTGCAATCCTGACAAAAGCCCAATGGAACACAACCTGAAGCTGACTAAAGACGGAGAAGGAGAATTTGTAAATCCCACTGAATACAGGAGCATAGTTGGAGGCCTGAGGTACTTAACTCATACGCGTCCTGATATTTCATTCGCAGTTGGTGTGGTCAGTCGGTTCATGGAGAAACCAACTGAACAACATATGCAAGCAGTGAAGAGAATACTAAGGTATGTGAAGGGTACTCTTGACTATGGTTTGACTTACTTGAAAGGAGAAAGCAAAGTAACTCTCACAGGTTATTCAGACAGTGACTTAGCAAATGATGTGAATGATAGGAAAAGTACAGGGGGAATGGCATTCTATGTGAATGGAAACTTGGTCACTTGGGCATCTCAGAAACAACGGGTCGTGGCCTTATCGTCATGTGAAGCAGAATTTATGGCTGCAACAATGGCAGCTTGTCAAGGCATCTGGTTACGCCGTCTACTAACAGAGGTAACAAGACAGGAGATACCACCTGTTACTTTGTTCGTTGACAATCAATCAGCTTTAGAACTAATGAAAAATCCAGTGTTTCATGGGCGTAGTAAACATATAGATATAAGATTTCACTTCATTCGAGAATGTGTAGAGAATGGTGAAATTACAGTGGCTCATATATGTGGGAAAGAACAAAAAGCTGATATACTCACAAAACCGCTTGCAAAAGTGAAGCTTGAGGAGATGCGAAATCTCATGGGAATCAAGAAGGTCTGAACTTCTGAATTAAAGGGGAAAATGTGAAGATAATTCAGAATTAAGTTATTTATTTTATGGCACGTAGTTTGTCTCAGTTTAAGTTTGAATAAATCATACTCTGTGGTTTTTTGAAAGAACGAGTCATAGAGTTAGTGGAGTCTGTTTCCTTATTTTTCTGCAAAGTTTCCTTTTAAATAGCAAGGCAATATGTACGTTGTAAATCATCCCCTCTACGATCAGTTAATGAAACAACAAAGCATTTGCCATATATCTTATTTTCTCCATCTGTTCACTGTTATTTTGATAATCAATCTCGTGAAGAGCTAATTAAATACCAACAGGGAGGTCAAGTTTTTAGCCACAGCAATTATTAAGACATATTCAGTATATATGTCTGTCTATGACAAAGAATAAAAGGCTATTCGAAGTTGTGGTGCTCTCCGTTTTTTTGTGTTATTTGGAGATATAGAAATGAGATCACATTTAAAACCAAAAAGTCCAGAAAAAACTGTTGATCGCCTTTCCCGAACCTCGATTTGGACCTAAACTCCTATTTGTTGCGGAATAACAAAACGGAGAATATATATAGGTAAAACTCACTAAATAACCAAAATATTGATATTATAAAACTTACGTAATGATAAACAATACGAAAATATCAATTACAATCGATTAGGAAGACTTTGAACCGTTTACGACGTTGTTACGCAAGACCTTCTCTCTCTAGCGCAGCAAGATTTTCTCTTTCTAAAAATGGATGCATTTATGACGGGTTGGTGAGTTATTTATAGTCCTCACCTAACCGTACGGCTGTTAAGCAACCGCAACACCTGCGCAACAGTGGTGTTGCGCCACTATGGTGCGCAACAGTGGTGTTGCGCCACTGTTGCGTTACCTGCGTAACACCAGCGTAACATCCCAAAACGAGTCAAAAATGCTTTCCAACTCGATCTATATACATGTGGTATTTCACAACACATTCCTAGACTAAATACAAACTACAAACAATAACGGTATGTTCCAAAAAAACACACTCTAAGAGACGATGTTAAACTTTTATCTCTTCTTTTGATTGCTAGTAGGTTCAAAAATCTATTGGTAAAAAAAAAGTAGGTTAAAAAATCTATCTTTAAATCGGTAAGATTGTACTTGTAGTCTTAGTTCACTTGTATTTGTTTCCTTTTCTCTCCAGTTTATTTATTTATTTTTATTTTTATTATTTTTATATTTTCCCCAAAACAAATGTAGTTCACTACAAGAAATTAAAAGACATATTGGGTCCAGGGTTATGATGAAAACCAGAAAATCGAAAAACCATAACTTTTGGTTCGGTTTGGTTTAACCATAAAACCGAGCCCACAAGGAGAATGGCAAATATATGCTACGAATAGCATATATTTGCTACGAATAGTTTTCGAGTCAACAAACTACTTAATAGAGAGTCGTAAAAACCCTCTTATCTTAGTCAAGTAACACATCATTGAAGAGGTGGCAAATATATGCTACGAATAGTTTGCGAGTCAACAAACTCCAAACACAACTAGATTCCATTACGGTTCACACTAAAATTGAAGAATATGTTAAGAAACATAAGAGATTCATTCACTGGATTCCCATTTGGGAAGTATATTTCACGCTAATCCGCCCACCCATTCCATGTACATTTTAATTTTAATCAGTGAACCATACTACATATACCAATTTGAGGGCATATATTAATATAGCCTCGATAATGGTTATGCATATTAGATAATAAGAATAATGCATATATAAGTAAGTACATTTAGATCAAAGTTATTCATGTACTTTATGTTTCCAAAAGTATATGTGCATATATGACGTTGCTTTTTCCTTAGTAGAGTAGTGGACAAAGGCAACAACTAATAACATGTCTTGTTTCCGGTAATTGTGCATTTATTCTATAAAAATTTATATGTCCAAGTACACTCGATGACTTTATATCATTTACATGTGAATTATTATCTATAGAGGCAATATGATCAGCAGACAGTTGAGATGTATTGATATCTTAACTTGACTCACCTCACTATTTATATTTATTTTTTATTAAATTTTATTAAATAATACGAACCTATATGTTTTTAAAGTGAGATATATTAAAGACCGTACAAATAAAGATAACCGAACCTTCGAAATAAAGAAAATAAATCTTTCACCAAAGGTGAGGCACCAAGTTTGAGTCGTGTTGAAATATTTAACGGCTCAAGTGATCATTTACTCAAAAAAAAAAAGAAGAAGATAGAATATCATAAAGATGTCATTTATGTTTTTTTTTTAAATTTAGTGAGTCAAGAATTCACATCTCTAAACTTATGTGACAAGCAAAACAAAAATAAATGCACAACTACCATAAATAAGGCATTTTTAGCTCGGCTACCAGATATACAAAAATAAATTTTATTGAATAATACGGACTTAACTTGACTCATTTCACTCTTGACGTCTTTATTAACTCTTGACATCATAAAAAAATGTGAGCAAAGAGTTCAAGTCTGAAACAAACCAAAATTTGTCGTAGAACCGTTCCTTGCTTATTCCCTTAGACCCTCACAAGATTTTGTGTTATTTATTTCACTATTAACAGTTATTTATCTCATAGTAACACTTTATGTTTAAAGACTTGCAACAGTCACTACACATTGTAATTACAAAAATGTCGAGTTTACAAGTCCCACCACATAATGTTTAATAAACTAAAATATTGGATTTTGCTCGGCAGATACTTACCACCAGTATATAAGTTTGGGTTAGTTATAATTATAAACAACAGCAATGTAAAAAACTGCCACTAGAAGGAAAAAGTTGTTTTTACTCACTCTTTTCTTGTTGATTTGTTCAAACTTTTAAGTATGTATAAAATTATTTTATTTATAAATATGAAGAAAGATGTAAATCTCTAAAATCTACACACTTTTAGTTGTTAAAAAAAATGTACACATTTATAAGCGTGTACAAATGTACAACTACTCCATACTAAAAAGGGTAGATAAAAATTTGTGACACCTAATTTCTTCATATACCAAGAGTGTGAAAAATTGTGATGTGACTTTTTTGTATTTGTACACATTTAAATGTGTAAACTTTTTCTTCCTACATTTATAAGTGTTTAATTTTTTCGTATTTATTTCATTTTTTAATTAAAAATATATTGTACACACTTATAATTGTAAACAAATTATAAAAATATACACGCTTTTTAGAAACGTGTAGATACAAATGTGTACAGTTGATATATTTGTTGTAGTGTAGTGCTTATAAGTTTCTAAACTTGCACACTTAAAAACGTTGAGAAACTCATTAACTGGTATTAGTTAAGTCTCTAAAGTTTATGACTGTCATTGTGTTGATTTCATATTATGGTGTATGATCGCGAATTAATTAATTGTGTCTATTGTGATTGTTTTCATATATTTATGTGTACTTAGGATGTATAGAATTCAACAATAGGGGAAGCCCACAAGGAGAATGGCCAATCCATATCAAACTATAACAGCAAGAAGCCATAGCTAGCTAGAGTCGACCCAACCTATGTTGGTCCGAATCAGGAACATATAACAAGGACGAGCAATAGATTGAATAGACGGAAGAGATAAACACGAATAATCAAAGATAAACCAAATATTATTAATAAACGTTAAAGATTACAATGGTTTAAACAGAGAAATCGTGGTTAGGCTAGGGAGAAGATTAAACATAATCTTCTCCCTAATCCGGTGATCGGCCGGATCGGGTCGCCTCCAAAACCCTAAAAACTCCAAAACTACCTTCAAAACTCTTAACCTAAAAGATGCGGAAAATTCACTATATATAGGCCTGTGTCTCATCCGTACGGATGAATATTAAGCCCAGACCGAATATAGGTGAATTTCGCACTTTTACAATCAACTAGGTGTACAACATTACAAATAAACATTAATAATAAATTTGCTAAGCTATGGACATCCAAAAAGTGCATCAACAAACTCCCCCTTGGACATAGCTTACAAATTGTTGTAGACACCTCTTGCAATCTTCAGTCAGTCTCTGCAGTGATACCAGGATTACTTGAATCTTCAAGCTACAATAAAGTCTTCCAGAATAAACGTGACCAATCAAACTCCGAAAACCAACGTTTTCCGCCCGTTGTTGTCGAAATGCTAAGTAGACATTCTGTAGTTTCTCTAACTTCACTTGAACAAACATGCAACCCAAAGAACCATAAGCAGCAACACTCCCCCTGAGACTGAACTCTACACACTCTGATACGATCATATCAATAATGAAACAATCTTCACATAAACCAATCTGTTATGAATTACCAACTGTAAACTTCCCCCTCCAGATAAGCTTCTCCTAATATATAGACATCGATGCTCAAATCGTCTTTATCATGACTTAAACTGTATTAGGCAAAAAATAGAGGACTCCATCCACAACTAATGATCCAAAACAAGTCAGCAGACATTCAGATTCATCAAAGATCACGTACCATAAATCTGTGATTGCGAAACAATAACCAATAACAGATTCCCTCCATAGAGCGGAATCACAAATAAGCGGAATATATAAATATAACGTCGATGGCCCATAAATAATCGGATGCTCCCGATTACCCCACAAAATAAAACCTGTGATTCTCCACATTTTCACTTTAATCGTATACCAGCCATGTTTGTCTTCAAAGAATCACTTCTTTTCTGTTTTGTATGTTAGGGTTTGGAAGAAAACCCTAGTTTTGCTTTAATTACACAAAACAGAAATTTTAAAAATACCTTCAGCAGCAGTTTTTGAACACAAATAACTTTTGAATGAAAGCTCCAATTGACAATCGCTCCGGTCAGAACGTGCATCAATGAGTCTTGAACCACATATCCAAAATTCAGAGCGATCCAACGGCGAACGAACCTGTGCCGCCATTTTTCCCGCAGCTGCGCAGATCCATTTTAACGTCTTCAATCTCAATTCGTTCCAAATCAAGAGCTCGGTGTTAACCTTGCTCTGATACCAATTTGTTGGTCCGAATCAGGAACATATAACAAGGACGAGCAATAGATTGAATAGACGGAAGAGATAAACACGAATAATCAAAGATAAACCAAATATTATTAATAAACGTTAAAGATTACAATGGTTTAAACAGAGAAATCGTGGTTAGGCTAGGGAGAAGATTAAACATAATCTTCTCCCTAATCCGGTGATCGGCCGGATCGGGTCGCCTCCAAAACCCTAAAAACTCCAAAACTACCTTCAAAACTCTTAACCTAAAAGATGCAGAAAATTCACTATATATAGGCCTGTGTCTCATCCGTACGGATGAATATTAATCCCAGACCGAATATAGGTGAATTTCGCACTTTTACAATCAACTAGGTGTACAACATTACAAATAAACATTAATAATAAATTTGCTAAGCTATGGACATCCAAAAAGTGCATCAACAACCTAACTTATCGTATCTTTCTGATCGATAAAATTGACATTTTTTTAAATACAATTATTTACACATACTGTTTATATTTATCTTAGACTCAACCCTTAATCTTCAAGAGAAGACAAACACACTTACATCCACACATATATCGAAAAGGATCGACGTCTTCAAAATTAGCGGTATAAATGTAAATATTCTTTGATGATTGATAGGTATTGTAGAGCTAATTAAGATTGGGTCCATTTTTTGATCGGGTTGGGTCAACACTATCAGGACAGTTAGCAAGTAGCAAATAACATATCACAATTAACCAGTGAATAGTAGTTACATTAAATGTGATCACAACTATTTGAACCAACTAAAAGAGGGTGGAAACAATCGATTAATTAAAAAGGAGAAACAACATTAATATGATGGAACATAACCCTTTCCTGGTCAAGCGCGCATAATATGCACTATATAATAAAAAAATCCAAAATATATACTTCATCAAGTTTTCTTATTTTTTTTTTCATGTAAATTACAACGGTTACCGGAGTACAAGGTCAACATTTACATATAATGACAACATATATAAAATTGATGGTTTTTTTTGATAGACAAAAACAAAGTTATTTACATATAATGACAATTTGGTAAATAAAGGACAAAGTTATTTACATATAATTCCAAAAAAACAAAGTTATTTACATGTAATTTCAAAAAAACAAAGTTATGTACATATAAATACACTTTTGCTTTTTTAATATAATTGAATCGGCTTCATTTTTTACTTGAATATCAAAATGATTCCAAATTTTAGGTCAAAAACATAATGGTTATAGATTGTCGAGTTCGTGAATTTGAATTTGTAACTTTGATGAGAATAATGTTAGAAATTGGGTTATAAAAATAATTTTAGAGAGTAATTTGATTCAATAGACGGATATCTCTCTTAATCATGCATACATGACACTTTTCAGAAACAATATTTCGACCTTCGATTGTCTAGGTTACATAAAATTTGCTACTGGATTCAATAACTGATTGGAGCATTTTTGAATAGTGATCTTATGTTTGTTTAGTTTATTTATAGAATTTCGAGATTTCTTGAAGTTTTTGTCAGTTATATAATTGCTCGAAAATATTATAGACATACGTTTACTGAACACTTATTACTTATCAGCCTATATTTGGTTTTGAAACTGACCAATTGTATTCTAGAAACTTACTAAAGTCACACATGAATCTAGCTAGAAATTCAGTTATTAAGGAGGAAAATGAAATACTGTAAAACAAAATTTAACCTCCATAAGGCAAGGACAAGGGTATGCCCACTTTTTGATCAAACTCTTTATATATACATTATTGCCTATCATAAAGAAGTTTGAGACTAAAAATGACTACTACAATCTCTCTTCTCATCCTACCTATCATATTCAGTATTCTATCTCTGCAACATTCCTATGCTCAGAAGAACACAATCTCTGCTGTTTTTATTTTCGGAGACTCGACTGTCGACACAGGAAACAATGATTATATTCATACTATCTCTAAAGGGGACCATCCGCCTTACGGAAGAGATTTTCCCAATCAAGAGCCCACTGGAAGGTTCAGCAATGGGCGGCTTGTCCCTGATTTTGTTGGTATATTTCATGTCCCATTCTTTTACTTATTAGCGTGTCAAATTAACGTGGCCCATTTTATATCATCGGGTTAAAATGGACCGATCGATGAAAGCATTATATAGATCATGAATGTGTTATTATGGCATTCTTTATCCAAAATTTAACATCACTAACGTAGTATCTTTCTTATTGAATAACTATCTTATGTGTTATCCAGGTGAATTCGTGGGGGTGAAAAAGTATATTCCACCTTACTTGGATCCTAGTTTAACCATTGAAGACTACCTGACTGGTGTTTGCTTTGCTTCTGCTGGTGCTGGTTTTGATCCACTTACGGCACAATATGGTGTAATCTATCTATCCCTTTCTCCATCTATCTATCACTTGATTAAACACGAACCAAAATGATATAACTATTTTTTGTCTTCAATGGATGATGTCCCTCTAGTTTTATCTAGTTTCGTATCTTGGTTGGTCGTTTGATGTGGTGTAGTTTTGGGTAGTTGTTTGTCTAGGTTAGAGGTGAAAGTTCCAGATTTGCTGCTTTTGTTATTTTTCTTCGCATGTATATTGTGAATCCTAGTTTCTCGGTTTCATTTCCAAAAATTAAATTGTAGTTAAAACAAGATGACATTCTTATCTGATCACAAAAAGATGATATTCTTATCTGATCCCACTTAAATCCATTGATAAACTAAATATATATGAAAAACGTGAGAACCAAACATACTCACTAATTTGTATCTTCGATTCACAGATTCGTAAAACTTCTAATATATAAATTTGCGACTAACATAAAAAAACTAGTTAATCGTTTTGGTTCACAGGTTTCTTACCAAAGTTTATTTGTCAAATGGATCTTAAGCATACATGTAAACGAAGTAGGAACCGGCCCATGACATAAGTACAAACTTTTGTTGTTTATATGTCTCCACTTTGAATATACATTTTTTTATTTCCACATAGGAACCGGCCCATGACATAGTACAAACTTTTGTTGTTTATATGTCTCCACTTTTGAATATACATTTTTTTATTTCCACATCAACTTTATATAACTACCCCTCCCCTCCCCCCCCCCCCCCCCCCCCCCCTCTAGTCTCTACCTTCACTTTCTGGGAGTGATTCTAGTCGTTTTAAAAGAACAAGTACAATCTTTGGAAAGTATATATATCTTCCTACTCGTATATATATATGATATGTCGACTTCTGTACGTGATTTTTAGTTTTATTTAAGACTTTGCCGACAATATGAAACAAGTGGTTCACTTCATTACGTAAAATTAAATGCACATAGGATTTATGCATTCGTGGCAGAGGGGAATCCAAGATTAATTTCATCGCGTCTTAAGGGGGAGGGGGTAATATATTTTTTAGAATTATTTGAGATGGCTAAAAATTTACATATAAATTAGTCTCACTCGAACGGCCCCTCGTACCCTTGTCAACCCTCCCGTGATTCGTACCTAGAGTATGTTCTGTTAGCTGTTAGTTTCTATATTCAACTTATTGTGGTCCTTGGAAATCATATTTACTTAACAATTGTAAGACGACGGACATACATGTGTCGTTGTATAATTAGTTGGGAATAGGTTTATTATTTGAACATTTCGATCATGTGGACTTAATGTAGGATTTAACAGGGCCGGGACCAGTAGTTTAATGAACCTCACATGATTTTGATGAATTTCGTAATATAAGATTAGAGAGAAAAAGTACTTCTTTGCATGTTGCTTAGATAGTGAAAGAGCCAAACTGTGTCAACCATATATGTTTCTAGACAAGCAAATATGATAGCGTTCATCAACTTGTCTGTATCTAACAAGCTGGCTAAACAACTAATACGAACATCTACTCAGATTAATAATAAATAACGGCATCGTTTTAGCAAATAGCTACATTTATACTTCGATAAAAAAGTAAAAAAACAAAAACTCGAGTCGTTTCCGCAAGCGCTTTTACAAACATAAACGCCGGGAATTATAATAACAAAAACAGCCCTTTTGCTAAATGACCTGCGTTATAGATCGATTGAATTACACTCACAAACAAATGCTTCAACCGACTCGTGCGAAGCACGAGTTATCCCTAGTTTTACATTATATCTTATCTACATGGGGCAATATGAGAGAACCCTCCAAAGAGTAGATGAATTTATTTACATCTTAAGAATATTATATGTAGTTTAATATATAGGTTAAAGTATATTGTATCATATATTTTTAATCTATAATATATAATGCATATGGAAATGTGCAAAATATTATATTTTAATGTTTTGGAATTTTGCATTTTAGTCCCTAGACTTTAAGGACTTAGCGGTTTCCCCCCCTAAACTTTAAAGACTTAGCGGTTTCCCCCCCCTCAACTTTAAAAACTTTAACGCTTTTTCACCCTCAACTTTAAAAAATATAACGCTTTTTCACCCTAAACTTTAAACGACTTTTAGCTTTTCCTGTCTGCACTTTATATGTTTTTGCGTTTTTCCCCCCTCAGCTTTAAATAATACTTTTACGCTTTCTACCCCTCGGAATTTTATTTTTATTCAACTAATACGAACATCTACTCAGATTAATAATAAATAACGGCATCGTTTTAGCAAATAGCTACATTTATACTTCGATAAAAAAGTAAAAAAACAAAAACTCGAGTCGTTTCCGCTAGCGCTTTTACAAACATAAACGCCGGGAATTATAATAACAAAAACAGCCCTTTTGCTAAATGACATGCGTTATAGATCGATTGAATTACACTCACAAACAAATGCTTCAACCGACTCGTGCGAAGCACGAGTTATCCCTAGTTTTACATTATATCTTATCTACATGGGGCAATATGAGAGAACCCTCCAAAGAGTAGATGAATTTATTTACATCTTAAGAATATTATATGTAGTTTAATATATAGGTTAAAGTATATTGTATCATATATTTTTAATCTATAATATATAATAAAAAAGAGGCTTTAAATGTCATTTGTCGAAGTAAAGGTCTTTGGATGGGTTAACTTTTTTGATTTCAACCGTTATATCAAATTGATGATGTCATCAAATATTACTTTTATTTTACACTCTCTTACAATAGATAATAACATTCTCTCTTTAATTTTCATCTCAACTAAAATAAAAACAAAATTCAAATTAATTATAAAATCACTTAATTTTAACTATGATTTACCTTATTGTTATTTTAAAATCTTCTAAGGGGGTGTTTGTTATAGCTTATAGAAGGGGCTTATTAGCTTATTAGCTTATATAAGATAGATAAGCCCATTTTAAGTGTTTGTTTGAGCTTATTAGCTTAGGCTTATGAGCTTATGTAAGGGGGTTTTCATAAGCTCATTTTGTGTGGCTTATGGGCTTATCAAATATTTTTACTTTGTCATAAGCTAATAAGCTCATAAGGTACTCCAAACACTTCATAAAAATTTAAAAACTTATATTTCATAAGCCATAAGCTACTTATAAAACATAAGCCTAAGCCTAAAAAATAAGCTTACATAAACACCCCCTAATAAAAAATATCAAAACATGTGTATAAACGTAAAGGTTATATATATGTTACTATACGTATAACACTGTGTTTTAATAATAACTTAAAATCTACATAAAAATAATATTTATAATTCAATTTGTATATATGTTCGTGCTACCACAGGACAATAATCTAGTATGATTATAAAAAAAAGAAAAAAGAAAAAAGAAAGACAATGCTTAGGAATTTTTCTTTTGAGGGGTATTTGGTATAATTGCCTCGTTACATAGATTCCTTTTGTAATGATCACATTTGTACTATTTGGTCCACAATTATAATGCCTTTTTATATATGTGGCTAAAAACTTTAAAAAGAAATCCACTTGGTGTACGACATGTTAATTGAACTTAAATGAAATATTACTTGTTCGCGCTTTGTTATAAGAATAATCATTAAAAGCTAAATGGAAATGAAATGTAATAATGAAACGTAATGTAATAATCAAATTCTAATTAATCAAATTCGAAGGGTTAAAGTGTAAATAATTAAAGTTGATGGGTAAAACAAAAATATTATTGATATATATATATATATATATATATATATATATATATATATATATATATATATATATATATATATATATATATATATAAAATAACGGAATGAAAATGTAATATAACGAGACATGATACTATTCATTAGAAAAATTAGTTAAAAAATTGATATTAAAGAATAATATTGTAAAGAGAAAGTTTTAACTTTAATCCATTTAATATTATTAAGTGTACATGGTTAAGTTCACTATGTTTTCAGGTTTTTTTGGTCTTATCTTCGAACACGTCTTAAATTGAGCCTTTAAGTCCTAACATATATTATTTCCATACACAAGTTTTATCTTTGATAAACAAAAATTTGTAATTAGTTATCGCACAAGAAATTATATGCCCTTACTGTTATTTAGCAACGGAAGTATCATGAGCTAGGTAACATGTTCAAAATTACTATGCAACATAGAAGGAATATAGGAATCCTGGAGTTATGTAGCTAAGACTATCTACGGTTGACGATGATGCTTATTAGGAAAAGAGTGAAGAGGAAAGAGAGGTTTAAAGGATATCTATGCTAAAGATGGATGAAGGAGACAAATAAGATGTATTGGAATTAACTCGCTTTGTGGACGAACAAGAGACGTTATTAACTCCATAGATTATTCATGTGACGTTTCACTCCTTCGTGGTCTAAAAGTATATGAAATGAAAATTATGGACTAAACATGTACGTTGAGAAACCCCTAGGTATTGAATTTATAATTTACTAAACTTATCTTCTATTTCTTTTTAGCAAACAAAGGTACGTACCCATATTTTATTTTATTTTATCTAATAAATCACTTATTACGATCGAAAAAATTTCAACCTAGAAAGTTACATCTCAGATAAAGTTTACACGAGAATTAAAACCATTTTAGCAACATTTTGAGACGTCAAATTACATTCAACCAAAATGTTAATTTCGACGAAGTAACCACGATTTAATGATTTTTTCTGAACTCAACCTAACTCTTCATTATGACTAGGCTTTGAACAATTTTTCATGTCTCATCGTCACGGATCAAGAAGTAAGCCCGGATACATGTTTAGCTTGATCCTGAGAAAGAAAAGCAATTTGGGATGTCCAAGTTCTAATATTAGTCACAATAAGAGCTACAACTCAATAAGGATTGGTTTATGTTGAAACGAGATAACATATTTGGAGTCGAATTTAATTGTTGCGATTTACAGCCATGGGTGATAGCTAGCTAACAAGCATTTCATTTGGTGAAAAGCCAAGTGTAAACCATTTCTCACATTAACATAATAAATTTTGTCTTATGGAATCACGAACAATATACATAATTGAGCTCTACTCAATTATTGGCCCTTTAAATATAAGTAGTAAAGAATATGAATTTTTTTAATATATATTTTGGTTGGGATTAAAACTGTTAGTTTAAATAGTTTAGTTTCAATAATACTGATCAATAGTAATATTAGTTTGATTAATATTGCAAGAAGAAAGTTAATACGACAACCATGCATGAAGACAGTTACTACTGCTCAAGTCAAGTTAATGTTGCTGAAGACAAACTGTTGGTTACTACTGCAACAACTCATTACTACTGTTCGATATGCTTGTTAATACTGCTTGAAGAGTTTTAGATAATTATGGAATTATCTCTTCCGCAAGTTATGCAATTGTAATTATTATTAAATTGTAACTGTTTTAGATGTTTCCTAATTTAGCTAGGTTTAGCCTCAAGGTCTATAAATACATAGATCTTTGTACTTGGAAAAACACGTATATTGATCATTCATTAAGATTAATATATTGAGGCTTAATATTCGACAAACATTATTGTTCTATTCGTTGTTCATACATATTCATATACAATATTTGTTTGATCGTTAAACTTGTACTATCAAGGTATTTATCCGCTGCTAAACTTCCTTGATAATCAAGATCTTACATTAAACTACATTAAACGTGATTTGGGTTTATATAACTCAAACGATCCTGACAACCTTGTCGTTTTTTACCTATATTTTATTCTATACTTTATACCGACGTAATTTCATAAATGGGAAGAACTAGCAAGAAACACATGAAGGCTAAATGTACAATTTGGATTATAAATGCAAATATAACCAATTAAAGCTCACCTTAATACTTCTATTCGTAATTACAGCATAAGTGTTACATTATAAGACATTGGTCATATAAGGCTTGCCTGATGGCTCTATTGTATTATGTTGTGTTTATCTATTAGATGTTTTTTTTTAACCTTTGTAGGATTATGATTAAGCCTGATTTACGTTTGGCTTTGGACGTTGACGTGGTTATGTCATTAGCAAGCTTTTCTCAAATTTGCGCTTTTGAACCTACCTCATTCAAAACTCATGATATAAAGATACTTAACAGATAGTAACCTTTGAGTTTCTTTCTCATTGTTTGATATGAGATGCATGTTGCATTAGTTAGTTAACACGCTCGGAAACAACCTGTACTGACCAAACCGAGAGACACGAAAGCGTGGATAAAGCCATAGTTTTACTAAAACAATCTAGAAAAATAACTTATGGACACTACATGACACCAAGAAGGTATATTCAAATTAGAAGATGTTAGTATTTTTACATAAATATTTGTTTCCCAAATACTAAAAACAAAGGTTAACATATTCCTTCCACAATTACTATAAGATAATTTTGGGATATATTATGACCATACCGTTTAATAGATTACTATATATTCAATGCCAAAACCTAACAAAATTTAATTTCATGTCTATAAAAGCCATGGAAATATATACATAAAACGTACACATCTATCATATCCTAACACATCTTTCTCTTTATTAATTAAACAAATTATTCTTAATTTCTCATAAGCTGAAAATATGAAACATATAATATGGGTGACACTTAACCTCGTAATGCTGATGTTCTTGTCCCAAGATGTGATCATATGCAATGCACGTCCCATGGGTTATGCACAAAAGCTTAGGGTTCTTGCAGCCAAGTATAATGTTACATCCATTATTGTGTTTGGTGATTCGGGTGTTGACCCTGGTAACAACAACGATCTTCCAAACACATGGCATAAAGGCAATTTCTTGCCTTACGGGGATGATTTTGGTCGTTCAATACCGACTGGAAGGTTTACCAATGGCAAACTAACCACTGATTTCATCGGTAACTTTTAGAACATATGTTTTTTAAAAAGACGTACCCAAGAATATGTTACAGCATCTCAAATATTCAAACTTCAATCACCGGATATTAATATATTTACTTGTAGCATAATGTTCTAGTGTAAACTCTGAAACGTAAATCATGCATGGGTTATTTATTTAGTTTTTTGTTTCTATATGTGAATGCAGCTTCTGCTTTAGGTTACACACACGAAATCAAAGCGTATTTGGACAGACACCTTAAGGAAGAAGAGCTGATTCATGGTGTTAGTTTTGCATCAGGTGGTTCTGGTTATGATGATTTTACCGCAAGCATCACTGTAAGTGACATGCTTAAGCCTTTTCATCTAATTAATCGTGTGCGCCATTTGTTGATTTAACACAATTTTCACAAGACATCTAAAAGACTAAACGAAATTGTTTCAAAATTCATAAACACAATTCTGATTGATTGTTTTGTTTATATCTATGTAGAATGTTATATCTCTTAGCAAGCAACTGAAGTACTTTAGGGAGTACAGGATTCGAGTTGAAAAGCTTGTTGGAGCTAAAGCTGCTCATAATATTGTGGAGAATGGAGTATTCATCTTGAGCATGGGAACAAATGACTTTTTACAAAACTACTACTTTGATAATACTCGATCCAAGATGTTTACCATCAACGAATACCAACATTACTTGATAAAGTGTATGGAAACTTACGTCAAGGTAACTCATGAATCTCTTTCTATTTTTGGTAACGGAAGTATAGCACTAAAAAGGTTACAACTTGTTTCGAAAGAAATATATCATAATGTACAATTCGAAGATGGCTACATAAAACAGTAGGTCATGGTGTTTTGTTTGTTGGAAAATATAGGAAATGCATTCACTAGGGGTAAGAAGACTAGGGGTTGTTGGAATGGAACCATTCGGGTGCATGCCCCTGATAAGGACATTAAAGAACAGTGTTAATTGCGATAAAGATATGAACCAAGTGGCTATCTCTTTTAACATTTTATTGAAAGCGAAGCTGTCTGAACTCGAGACAACATTAAGGATGAGGACTGCCTTTATTGACATATACGGTGTCATTCAAAATGTCTTACA